>NMRA01000391.1:236158-296541 GCA_002633005.1 Phoronis australis | reverse complement strand
AAATCTGACTTGAATATGTGTGAAGAAATACCCATGAGGAAATTGCAAAGTAAAACAACTGTAAATCAAAATAACCTACATTTGTCGAGTTCATGTCTAACCCTGTTCACTGTGGAGGACATAATCGGCTTTTTACAAAATGGAGCCATGTACGGTATTTAGGGGTACTATAGCCCTAAGTGATCAGTAGTAAAACGTTCAAAACATTCAGGAGGAACTAACTTGTTGCAAAGTATCGAAAAACATGAAGGACGATCGGATTTTACGGTGCTCACGCATCGATCTCAGATATATGAAAATTTCTCATTTTAGTGCATTTGAGGTGCCAAGATATATAACTAATAAACTGGCTGACAAAGTTTTTATTTTATGAAATGAAAGTAACATGTTTTGTCAACATTCTCATAACAGTGGGGGCAGATTTGGTACAGCAGTGTACTGAACACAACCTCAAAATGGCATAACGGGGGGCAGTGTAGTGAAACTAATAAATGAGGGTGGTAAATCGAAATCGTGTTTCAAGACATCTGTGTAACAATCTACAGGCACCACTAAACAATGCCAAGTGAATAATAAATCAATACCTTTCGTTCAAGGAAAAATATGAACGGTTAAACCTGGACAGTTTTTATACCGTGAAAACATGGCTGCGAAGCTGTAAAATGTGTTTGAGCCTATAACTTTAGAAAAACGCAATATTTTGCGGAAATATTTTACCGCTGTTTATAGATCCCATAGGACTACCTATGTGCCAAAATTGGTGAAAATCGGCTGACCCCCACCTTGCCGCTCATGGCTGGTGCTCTCGTGGACTAGCACTTAACTAAAATGATTCTTATGAAAATATCAGTTTTCATCTTAAAAGCTGTATGAAATAAAAAAGGGCAATGTGATGGCAGATTTGTGTTAAGTAGAAAATCAATCTTTCTATTTTTAGAAAACATGCTCCTTTTCCGAGTACAATTCTGGAATTTTGCAGAAATTTTGATAAAAAACACATCTTTCTGGCGAGGTTATTCACAAGAAATTATCACAATGCTCTACCCTTTACAGTATACAAGTTAATTATTCCACCATAATAGCAACTCTTGACCTCAGAAAGCAGTATCCTGAAAAGTCAGTTATCTTCTGCTGAGCTAGACAATAGGTCATGTACGGTGCATTAGATTCGAAATAATAGAAAGGCAATAAACTTGAGGCAATAAAGTGTGCCCTAAACTGGTTGAATTTCACCAAGGTTTGCTGCGATATGGACTGAGGAAAAATAAGTCAGGTAGATATTTCAACTTATCAGATGTTCGCTCGAGTCAAACTGAGGCGAACACCACAACAGAGATATACCATTGTTTTCTTTTCAAACTACTCCAATCCAGACCGAGCTACGCACCTTGTCACATGTCAAGTCACAAAATGAATGGTAAACTCAAAATTCTTCAGTTTGGGACAAAAGTAAATACTAATATTGGATTTTTTCCAAGGATTATTACATTCTTAGAAATGCTCAAACTTCACCAAATGTAGTTTAGTGACAGTTGCACAACACGTATGCCAATCAAAGAAAACTTTCCTAAAAGTTGATATAATTGTCAAGAATCGTACAAAATTCTAATTGCCTAATAAGTCACCACTAAAGAATTTATGCCAAAATTTGCTGACTTGTGTTGAACTGACAAAGTTATATATATAAGCCACTAACCTCTTTCTAAACAACTGCATGCCCAACAGTGCATAGACTGCCACACTGAAGAAAAAGAGAATTAGCACATAGATGATCCCTGGAACTGTGCGTCGAATATTTCTGAAGGCACGGCGAATCTGTGTGAGGTAAATATCAATATCTTACAAAATTACAACAGCTATAAACTCACGGTCCATCTAGTGTATTAAACCTTGATTTAGACAACTCTAGCGAAATTCATTCAAGACGCTTTGCAGGTTAGAAGTAATTATTTGTTTATAAACTACGGTAGTCTGAAGCGGTCATATTTGAGTGTGTGCAATATATTATGTCATGATTTAATTGTTATTAGGTGATTGAGTAAGCCCATTAAGTCTGGGGGTGTGGTGAATATTCTGTCTTTGAGATTGTATTTACTGGCACCCTTATGTTATTATAACATAAATAATAATAATACATTTATAATGTTATTATAACATAAATAATAATAATACATTTACATATTTGGTCTCTACTTATTTCATACTCAGACGAGAAGTAATTTGAGGGTTTGATTAGTGCTGACAGTTTGCTATTCCTTCAGAGCAAAGTCGGGCATAAAATGACATAAGAGATGCCAACTTGGAGAGCCAGGTTTCAAGCAATAAGCAACTCCTTTTTTGAAGCCTTAATATCATCTCCAGTTTGATTAAGCAGAAATTTGAGACCAATTTTATAAAGCTTAATACACTAAATAATTTTTGTGATGAACGGAGGGTTTTTTGCCACGTCAACCAGCCAAATTTTTTAATCAATATGGCAAGGGTGAGAAATAAGTGACAACACTCATTCGCAAAATTAAGTTCAAAAGATGTCGTACTAGACCCAGTCATACTTTTCACAAAAATGGTCAGGTGATTACAAATGATTCTATGACAGCTTAAGACAAGGAATTCAGAAAAGATGCACTCATTTAAAAAGTTGTTTTGACGGAATATGAAAGGGTTACAGGACGACTGACAATTACCTTCAACCTGCCTTACTTGATTGTATAGGAGAGCTTTAATTGAGCAGGTGAAGTTTAAGAATATAAAGGTATTTACCTCCTTCCCTTCACCAAAGTTAACAATGAATAATGGTCGTAAAGGTCGTGACCAGCGGAATGGGTGGGGCTTGGCATTCTCTGGTGTCACACTGGTCCAAACAACATAGCAGATCATATCAATGAAAGTGAGCTGGAAGTATCAATGGGTGGGGCTAATTATTTATTGACATCAGACAGTGCAACAGATTTGACTCAGTACTGCTTCAAATGGTGTAGCAGATCATATCAATGAAAGTGAGCTGGAAGTATCAATGGGTGGGGCTAATTATTTATTGACATCAGACAGTGCAACAGATTTGACTCAGTACTGCTTCAAATGGTGTAGCAGATCATATCAAAGAAAGAGAGCTAAAAAATATGAATGAATGTAGTTGAGCACTGATCTGATATCAAAGTCAGAATGGATGTTGTTAAGAATTTCCATGCACCATTCAAAATGTGTTGGACAATAGTAAGGAAATACATTAAAAATATCAAGGGGTGTGGCTAAGTATTGATTGGCATGAAACGAATCAACAGCCAACAACTGACCATATCACGATACATGAAACATAAACACCAAATGAGAAACATTTAGCAACTAAGGGATTGTAAAAATCAAAGCGCTTTTTTCTAACATCTCAAACAAAAATGAAGATGTAAATCAAATGATCAGCTGTCATATCAACTACATGGTAGACATTCTTCAATTCAAGGCATATGATGGAATTTAAAATTTCGCTTATCAAAAATACAAGTTGAGGAAAACCCTATTTCACCACTAACATGGTTGGTTTTATATTAATTTACTTCGTAAAACAAAACTTTGGTAAAATTGTGCACACTTTAACATTGAATACAATCAGCCTTGAAAAAATGGAAAACTGCAATTTTATGAACTTGAAGAGAACAATACTTTATTAAAATCAACATACCACAATAATCACTAGTATAACAACGTTCTTTTTATCTCCAAAGTAATCTTTATTTGTCTGGAATCTGGATGCATGCAGTGCTCTGAAGAGGAAGAAGCCCAAACACAAGCCCTCAACTAGCATGGTAGCCTGGAATGGAATGGAAATGAAATCACTCAGTACATAAGCCCTCAACTAACATGGAAGCCTGGAACAGACTGGAAATGAAGTCACTCAGTACATCAAAGTAACCAACATAAGTTGGATACCTGAGTGATTGCATAGAGCACAATCTGAAATTATGTTTAATCCAAGTAAAGCCCCATGCAGCATTATCTTTGATAACCATTGTTTTGTTTCAAGCATTGGCAGGGTGGAACCCTTCATTTTTGTTTTTAGGGAGAGTTACCTTCCAATTGCACACGATAACACTGCGGAATTTAGGGATTGCTTCAACAGGAGGATTTATCTTAATTTGTTAACTTGATATGTTCAAGGTCAAAGTTATGAATTCGACTTGACCTAATTAGTGCTGTGTGGGAGTTTAATTTATTTCTAGCAACTAAAGGTTTTTGAATTGATTGTTAAACTCTGATAACCTAACGGATATAGGACTGATGATTGGAATGACTTGATTTGGTGAAATCATTTGGTAAACAGACACTTAGTGACTGTGTGACTACACTAGCTGAATAATAACTTAACACTAAGTAAAACATGGCACCAGATATTCACTTTTCCAAATGGTGACGGCTTCAGAACAATGACTCATGGTCAAAAATTTTGCATAATTATCAAGTTTCACAAATGTGTGGCAACTACTTACGATCAATGGAAGAGGGATTTTGGAAAGGAAAGGAGAACAAAATCTTTTCATCTCTCCTCTTTGTTACTATAACCCTTCCTGACACCAAGTATCCACCATATCCCTTTCTTGTTTATGTCAGGTACGACTAGCAATTCTCAACTGAATTAAACGATCTTACCTCAGTCAGTTAAGTCTCAGTTAAGTGTCAAATCCTATCTTCACAATTTTCTAAGGACAATGAATCTAAACAGTTTTGCTGCTATACACAGAATTTAGTACCACAGAAGACAACAATGTAATGGAAAAATTAAACCGTCACTCACCCAATAAGGTGAAGTAACCACAGCTGGACGTTCAAAGATGGCCAGAGCCAGGATGACCAGTATCAACAGGTAGAGTGTCCACCTCATCAGGAAGTGATGAAACATTATATAGTTCCTAAAGAAATACATGGACTGGTAACTCTAATGTCCGGTCATACTCAGTAAGTTAAACAGAAAATGTCAAAAATAAATTGTATAATATTAGTTACAGGGTGATACGAGAGTTCTCAATTCATGTGTTGAGTTTATATCATCCGTCCAACATCAATGGCATTTTAGACCACAAAGTGTAGGCAGATAGTGATAATTACACCATAAAGGGATGTCAAGGTAGATGGCACCAGAACACCTTCTGTAATCCAACTGATTGTCACAGACATACTGACATTATCTGTTAAAATCTGATGGACCAAAAATCTCAGGTAGTGAATTTGATGAAAACAGTCGTGGCAATTCTCCACTTTCGTAGCACAAATTATGGCCGACAAGTGAAATTCTGTTTCGTTAAATATCTTCACAAAAGTAAAGATTAAAAACATGTTAGACTATTACAATCATGATTTGCAGGATGTAGATGTTATAACACAATATTCAATTTGCTAATGTACCAATTATTTGCAAAAATGTAATCAGCCACGGAAATTCACCGTTTTTTCAATTGTTTTTGCGCGAAATAACTGAATTACTGTGTGTTTGCAATTCTCTAGCTCGTTTGCCTGAAACGTCAACAAATCCGCTAAATCAAAATGTCTGAAAGAGCAGATCTGGGTCTAAGGCTGCGACTTAAGACAGAAACGTGGCCTTATACTCCCACTTCAGAATTGGTGAATAAATACTTAGTAAAGAAATTATGAGTGCATTATAGTCTAGAAATGATTCATATCAAATATCTCACGAACCATCAAGTATGTGAATAATCTCACAGACAGCACTTTTGTTCAAGCGTGATTCAGTTATTTTTCAATAACAATTGTATGGTGCGTAATACCAAATTTGTCTTAAGACTTAAGTGACTTCATTAAACAGGCCCAGATTCTGTCACTTAACACCAAACAATCAATAAAAATGCTGTCAACACTTAAGCTTTCTCTATGGATACATGCATACAAGCACACAACAAAATGTTAAAACCTAGGCAAGAAGAGCAAGTAATCTGATTAAAGGAATAAATGCTATGGTCATGTTTCCAACTAGACGCAAATACATATGGTCTTTATATGAAGGTTAACAAAAACTCTGCAATATCCATAGTCCAATAACTTCGATATACACTAAACCCAACATCCAATATTTTGATAGACTTAACACTCCCATCACGAAAAACGGACGATCATTGTGAACAAATTGGAAAATAGCTGCAGAGTATGCTTTGTACTGCAGCCATTTTCTGATTCACTCACATTTCTCGCCCTGTGACTGTCAGTTCATGACAGCGTTTTCCCTTTTAGTGACTTTACCAGATGTAGGGGGTTCTGAGCCTGTGATAACATATAGCTTCTTTGTTAACTGTCAAGCACACTCTTTTGTCAGTTATGACAACAAGCAGGTCAATTATCTACCAGGCTTATTACAGACCTGTGTAAACATAGTCAAACTCAGAGTGAATTGGTGTATTCAGACAGAACAGATTGTCACAACTTCGGTTGCAGTTGGGCGATTTTGGCGATCCAAAAACTAAACATGATCACTATTTGACAAAGATTTCAGAAATGCTATTGGTTTATGTTCAAATATGTTATAACTTAACTTTTATTTTTAACAGCACAGCCCAGTCAGGGTAGATACCACCTTATGGTAGATTAGAGCAATTATCGAACAAAAGAGAGCTGGCCCTCCAACCATAAATGCCAGAATGGAGTTAATCAGTCGTGTAAGATATTGGCTACAGGGGTAAACTTCCCAATTTGTTGTTGGGCTATAGAATCGAGCAAGTTGGGAGCAACCGGGGAAAATGGCGTAATTTGTCCGACCCCCAAGAGATGATGCAAAGTTAGTGTGTCCATCAAAACTTTGGATGCTGTAGAGTAAAACCTCAACAATTTCGGACATGACTGACAAGTGAAATTTAATTTTCTGATTGTTTCCACGAAAGATATTGTAGTCACCACTTTAATGGGTTGCCATGGTCATGGTGTGTACCATAATTGTAACTGTTTTGAAAGTTATGACCATTCGCAACCACGTAAGAAGCCATTGAAAAATGAGAAAAGGAAAATTTTAGAAATTATTTTATCCAAAATTGGTGGCATTTTACCATATATAGTGTATGTATATAAAAATACTGCACTATCATTGTTTTAGCTTTTGTTTACTTTTATGTTGTTTGGTTGAAAACAAAGATTGTCACTGGACAGCAACACAGTCTATGTTAAACTTAACTGCTATGCAACACAACTCACTTGACAGAGTCTGGGTCCTTCTTGAATGTCAAGTTACGCCCATACTTGGCATCCAAAACAAGAGTGGCAGCAACCTGCATGGTCTGTAATAAACAGCAATGAACTATTCCAGTCAGTGAAGAAGAGGCAAAAAGAGAATGTTACGGACCATTCCCCGGAATGTTGAAACCAAGAAATTTCCAACATCACGATCTGACCTAGTGTTAGGTTGGATTAAACTTGACAAGCAAGCCTATTGTAAACAATGCTGTGGTAGTATGTGGGTTAGAGCTTACAGTCACACAAAGGAATCAGCAGACAGTTAAATCTAATTTCTTTGAGGGTCAACTGTTTTTCTTTGTTTGAAGTATTTTTAGGTGAAAGTGAAAGTATCAGTTTTGTATGAATTTGAGCTCCCAAAACAGACAAAACTCATTTACTTCTAAATTAACAAACAGTTCACCAGTTCTAATTTACTCATGAAGTCTGACCTAAATGTAGGTACTTGGAAATAAACCTGATCGACTGTTAAGGTATGTCCATAAGCGCTCACTCTCTACTCATCAAAAATTTTGTTTTTTAACACGCATACTCGGCTCACTTAACGCCCTCTCTAAACTTTCGAGCTTCCAAATTAAGCACGCGCGGAGTGAGCACTACAAATGTCTAATTAAATAAAGGAATGTAAATTACATATAATGTCAAAGATTAAATCTTACATTACTGTCAAGCAGTCCAGTACTTTGTGAAGGTGGGAATGAAACATTGTGATTCCCTGTATGGTGACTAACACCATTGGTAGCAGACGACGAAGAACCTTCTACTACCACATTGTCAGCATCAGTCACATGGTTGACAGACGACATGATATGCCAGTGGTTGTTGAAGTCTCAGCTATTATCGGCAAATTCACTTCTCACAGTCACCGACATCACTACCAAGTAGACAACCTGTATGAAAAATTACAGAAAACTAATTAATGTGAATTCCAGAATATTAGTTCAAGCTAGGTTCATGAAATTGGGAGACCATGTGTGAATGAAAAAAAAAAACAATTCCAGACATCTCATAACAAAGAGATTACTTTTTGAACAAATATGTAATGTCTAAAACCATTCATCACAGTTTTAGATGGTCTACAGTAGCAGCGACTAACGTTTAATGCATCTGACCAATGAATGTGTCCATGCTTGACCAGTGCGGAGTGACATGTGGAGAATTTCTGGCTTACACTGGTCACCACTCAGATTCCCTTAGTCCCAGACAAGTTTCACAATGCCTATTCAGCTTGCCCTTTGTATTGATGTAGATCTGAGCTAATGAAGTGCACTACTATCTCAACAGTGGTGGTTGTTATTACACTATTTATACAGAGTTACCATCTGCAAGAGCAGAGCAGTTTTAACTTGGTACATTTTAAATATTACAAAATGACTAAAAAGTTAATTTATGTTCACCTTCACAAAAAGACACTTCCCAAAGGAACGATGGTTTTAAAAATGTTTCATACCAGTTTTCATTGTTTCATTTTTAGTACTCCTGTCTACTTGTTTTTTTCTTACGGTGAAGGGGTTGATATATTTATATTTTATTTTTAAACTACCAGAACAGTCTGTGGTAAATTTTGATCGCCAACGAAACTTAATTAGTTTAGTTAATTGAGAACTTTCCAGATTACAGCTACACTGAACATTTCATTTTCACATCAAACAACACTACACGTGTCATTAGTTCACATTTAAACTTTATTAGAACTGAAATCATAAAAATATACGAAAGTGCAAATGGAGATAGCCAAACTGAACATTTGGAATAGCTGGATAAAAGGCAGTTGCACTGACTACATAACAATTCAATCTAGCTTTTTGTCCGTCACACAAAATGAAGAGTGGGTACAAGATAAGGACAACTGTTTCCTGGTCAAAAATCTGGTTAAATGAGATTGAAAGAATATTAAACAAATAATGCATACGATATTGCTAACTCTGATCAGCGTTTGAGTGTAAATCCACGGAGTATATATTAATATGCATGATCGTTCAAGTTTATGAGTTTTTAGCTTATTAGTTCGATTTTTAAAAATCAAAAACCATACGTGCTTGTTTTTTTCCAGCTGAATATCGCCATGGTGTTCGTTTTTAACGAAAAAAATTATTGGTTAATGCATTTGAAAATTCGCCATAGTATATGGTCCGATAATTACACTGAATTGGGTCTTTCTCGCACCGGACAATGCGGTCATCACAACTGTATTAACACTTGTCCAAGTAGATCACACTCGCGACAGGATTGAATCCAACTTAATTCTTACAAAAGCAAAGAATCAAAGATCATCAAAAAAGCCAGGTGAAGTCGATCTGCACTAATTAATTAAACTTTCTTGTTCTTAGTATAATTTCACTCAAAAGTTAGCACCACAATTCGGCAATAACTATTGGTCACTCAGGACCCTGCCCCAGATAGCAGGGTTGGTGCATCAAACTGCCAACAAGTCAGGCTCGTCACTGAGTGCCATTCCCCTATCCATATCCATCCACAGCACTCACAGAGAAGGCCCGGAGGCCAAAGAACTGGTTACAACCACGCTCATTTTCTTAATACGGTTTACGATTAAAACATTTCAAAATTGAAATTTCACAAATAGACATTGCATTGTTATGCAACTTTAACTTAAAACACACACTTAAGCACTTGTTTTCACATGTTAAAAACACGTTCCCTTTCTACTTGTAAACAAACAGCTGCTCGGATCCTCCTACCGTCCACACGTGACCAACAGTCTCTGACGAAACGCAGTCTCAGTTTTAGCAAAACATAAAATTTAAAATACAATAAAAAGATACGTGTGCATTTTATAACATTATAATTACTCTATTTGGATCTTTTAAGTTGTTATATAATAGAGCAAAAGCTAGAAATTACTAATATATTAGAATAATTTATTTGATTTGAGACTATATAATTAGTTAGGCGAAAATGGCGGATAGTTCGGCTTCGCAAAGTTCCCAAAACAAAATTCAAATTGGAATCCTTACAGGTTTGTGTTCAAAACAATGAATAAGGCCATACGTATGTTTTGCATAACCTAAGAATTAGTTGATGTAGGAGTCTGGAGACGTCTACGGCGATACTCTCAACTTCAGCGGCCAATTCTTTGAAGTTTCTTGCTTTCTTACCTGTGCCTATGGCTGATAAGTGATAGTGTTACAATCCGCAATCAATTGCATGTCAGTTTGCCGGATCCTCTTCACATTCCCGATAACTAAATTTATGATGAAGTGATTGATATCTAGTGATAGTGATAAGTTCTTGACTTAGTTTCTTTGCTGTCTGCTCCCAAAAAAAAGTTTGGATGGGGTCTATGGCTTGGGATAAGACATTTCCTTACCTGTAAATCAGTATGCATAAAATTGAGTCCAAAGTCCAAAAAATACCATAGGCATGATCAAATTGGAGTTAAGCTCATGAGGCAGGACATCTTGTCATCTAGCACAATTGTGCATTTACAAATGTTTGATTGAGCAGAAGAGTATTTGCCTAAACCCTAAAAGGGAGGTTAAGCAGACTTCTTTACTTAACTTCAGTTGGTGTCCTTCATATGTGCTCTAACTACCTCCCAATCTCATTGGAGGCTACATCTCCTTTCCTAATCGGCAACTAATGTTTCTTACTGCTCCAGGAGTAGTACACTAAAATTGCTATTCGCGGAAATGTGCCAATTTCGATAGTAGCTTGTAGAACGGTAATGGAACACCTGTGAAGACAATAAGATGGCTAGCTTTGTAGTCAACGAGAGAGTGCAAAAAGTGGATGAGGTTGGTCGGTGGGCAAGAACTGTGATTTCATTTTTTATGACTGAGGCAAAGCTAGAATAGTTAAGTAGTTACTGCAACCAAAATTCGTCCAGAGGTTCCAAATCCTCAGTTTGGTTATCACCATGTTTGCACTTTTGTACGTATTTTATGATTTGAGTTCTAATAACGATTGAACTTGAACTAATGACGCATGTAGTTTTGTTTACTGTGACATGTTTGGTGTAGCTGTAATCTGAAAAAGTTAGGGATGGGTTCAGAATTAACTGACTTCTAAGTTGTTCTGATACTTTGTTTAAATACAAAATAAAAAGATAGCAACCCTAACTGGTAAGAAAAAAAACAAGTAGACAAGAGTATTAAATGAAAGTAATGAAAACAGGTATGGAACATATTTAAAACCAACGTTCCTTTGAGAAGTGGCCCTTTGTCAAGATCAACGCAAATTAACTTTTTAGTTTTTTTTTGTAATATTTAAAATGTACCAAGTTAAAACTGCTCTCCACATTGCAGCCTTTAACTCTGTACAAATGCCAGAGAATAACAATTTGGGTGTAGTAACAACCACCATTGTTAAGAAAGTAGTGCTAGCTATTACCTTTCCACTTCATTAGCTCACATCTCGTCAATACAAAGGGCGAGCTGAATAGGCTCCATAAATGTTGTCTGGGGCTTAGGGAATCCAAGCGGTGACCAGTGTAAGCGAGAAATTCTCCACATGAATGTTTTGTTGCATGTCACGTGCCTTGTGCTCAGAAGGCACTTGTCGCATGTGTGCATCATGTCGCACACTGTATAGTTTATAGAGCGCATGTGAAGTGAACTTGTGGAACTATAGTATTGTTGACGTTTGTCACGATTGAAGTACCGGTCAACATGCAGAATCCAAGCGTACATCGTTTCTGGCTAATTTTTATCGTATTGTTCAGGGAAATGTGATCCTTACGTAACTTTTCTTGAAGAATTCAAGTACAGAAGATACGCAATTAAAATATCAACTGCTTCATTGTACAGCATTACAATTTATTGCTGCTAGACAGTGTTCTTGTGCTTCAAACTCACTTGCCCTGCTCCACACAAAAGCAACTCAGATCGGTGCTCAATAGAAGTTATGATGCCAGCAGTTATTGTACAAATCTATTGATGAAGTACTGTACAAAGTGGAGTGAAATTGGCTGAGTTTCTAACAGGATAGAACTTAGTTGTAATACTTAAACATTTTTTTACAGGTAAATCCTAACGAACTATGATCTGCATGTGTTGCGTGTATCATATTGCAAATTTCATGTTCATTTTGCAGTTAGCGACACTTGCTTTCTTGGAAACTGTGAAGACAAGAGTGGGCCTAACTTGAAGCATCTTATCACCAATAAAAAGCTGTGAGTTGAAGAAGTTAACTTTATTTATCGTGATAAACTGACGCCAACAGATATTTAAATTTCCAAATGACGTTCAACAGATGTCCTGAAGAAGATGTGTTTTTTTGTGAAATACTGTCACCAGAAAAACGGTTGACTGTCAGAGAAATTAGACTTAACTTTCATCTGCTGATTCCTTTGTGTGACTGTAAGCTCTGACCCACTTACTACCACAGCATTGTGTGCTAAAACAATACGCTTGTTTGTCAAGTTTAATCAAACGTGATGCTAGATCAGATCGTGATGTTGGTAATTTCTTGGTTTTAACAGTCCAAGGTAATGGTATGTAATGCCCTTTCCCTATCTATCCCCAAACGACCTTCAGTGGTTTGTTTGCATGCCCTTTAGGTGCTTAATAACTACATTCCCATCTTAATTTTGGGAAATGGAGAACCCTGAGCATAAAGATTGTGAAAAAAACATAACTTCATTGCCTAAAGTACCATAAGTCTGTTAGTAGGGACTTCACAATTGGGCTGATGTTTATTATTTTAATTCACTCTTTTTATTATTGGACTGGTGTTCTTTTGCCAGCAAAGTGTTACATTCTTGTGATCTAGTTCAATGTTGGAATTCTGTTCATAGGTTAAATGGAGTGGTCAGTCAACGAGCCATTGTACCTGATGAAGTACCGAAGATCAAGGTAATCATGATTATCATTTGTGATCGTTTTAGGTACTGTCTTGTTCTTTTGTTGTTGTCTTCTAATTAGTGTACCTTCCACACTTGGAGTATTGTCACATATTGGCACTGATAATTAATGTTATCTGTTCAAATTAACTTTGATCCATGTTTAATTATACATTTTTTAAAGTGAATTCGTATTCTGTCAAAAAAGCGGACTTTGAGTTAGACCACTTGATATATTAACTGGTCTCAACTTGTTACTTACTCACATGAAAGGTGATTTCTAGGCTTGTAAAGAACTGACAATTAATTATTCATTAAGAACATGCCGGGTCTTAAGCAAAAAACTGTCAGATCTTTTGAAACCCTGAAATTACCTCGAATTTGACTAAGAAATGATTTGAAATTAATCTCTTAGTCAGGTAAATGGTCTAAATCAAAAGCTAGTTTATAACAACTTTAAATGCATTCAAGTTCAAAATATTTCATGAACATCAAGAGAGAGAGAGAGTGCTACGAAAAATTTGCAATGCTTGGAACCTTTTGTGGGGTTTCACTGTTGGAAACTTCACAAATTAATTTTTGCCAATCGTTTCCTGCTTTCAAAGGTTATTCCTTGACATCTGTTGACAGACTGGTGTAATCTTTGTTGTGATGTTTTAGTGTCCAAGAAGTTTAGAAATCTTGCAGGTCAATGGATACAGAATCTGCATGGAAACCTTCACTCCATTACTTAACCTATGCTTTAATATTAATCTTTCCCTTCTTGTATATTCTTATTCGGTTGCCTCATCACCTATCATTTTATATCACTCTTAGGACGTGTTACTTCAGTGGTCTGATAAGAATCACTTGGATCTGATATTGACAACAGGTGGCACTGGCTTCTCACCAAGAGATGTCACTCCAGAGGTAAGTTTGAGGAGGCACTGCATTATGCAGTTCTCAGTGAGTCGTTTCACATCATAACCGCTATGCGTCACCATGGAAACTTTATTCTGCATCACATTTTTGGCCTTTGACTTTGAAATTCGCTGAAAAAGGAATAGAGGCTCAAAAAAGGTATCAAAAATCACAAAATTTGACAAAACCTCTATTTCCTTGTCTATGCTAGACACAGCCTTGTCCCCAAGCCTCAAGATGGCGCTGATCGGTTTAGTCATTTGAGGCTTGGTTATAGGAATTGGTTTCTGCACAATGATTGGCCGCTGTCTTGACGTCATTAAAACAAAGGCAGGTTTTAATTATTTTCACAGGCATTGTTACTGCCATTCATGAAGCAGAAGGCATTGTTTTGGTTATTGTTTGAAATAAAGGTTCTCCGCGTACTTATTTTCAATTCTTTTTAAAATTTTATTAATAGTGTCGTAGAAATTAATCTGTTTTTTGAATCAAAATACATCATTTTTGCAATATTTAGACCTAAACTGCTGCAATACACCATTAATTTTCATTTTTATATCATACTGCAGAAAATATCAAAGTTATGTTACTTGTGATATTCCGTCGATTTCCGTAAAAATGTGTCAGAATTCTGACACTTTTGATTTCCCATAAAGCCTCAAATTGCTAAACCGTTCAGCGCCATCTTAAGGCTTGGGGATGAGGCTGTTGCTGAGAGAAAAATGGGCGATAGTGAGATATAACATGCCTACATTTCAAGAACCAGTTTGATGCCTGTGGAGAAAACTGGTCCTTAAAATGTAGGCACATTCTATCTGACTATTAACCTGCAGCTTGTGCGAGAAAAATGTATTCGTGAATATAGAATGCTGGCAATGAGAACACCTAGGTGGTTTGTGTAGAATAGTGGACTACCCAGAGAAGGGCATTTTGACTTGTTGTCTGGTATCAAAGTTTTGATCTTTGGCCAATGCCTCCTCCAAGCAGCCAGACCTGTCACTGCAGTTAGGTAGGAGTGGGAATGCTGTGGCAAACAATTATTTGATAATGAATTTGTATCATCTTATCTGCCTATAGTTAGCATTAAATGATTATAATTGTATCTCAGTGTGTGGGGAATGAGTGAAAGACAACTTGTTTATTAATTCGCGTTTGTACCTTAATGTCTTCTCATTATTTTAGGCCACAAAGGAGGTGATTGAGCGTGAGGCTATGGGCCTCATCCTGACCATGTTAAAAGGGTCGCTGGAAGTAACACCCATGGCAGCCCTATCCAGGTAAGTATCTTTACCTATATACCAACCAAATGGCCTAGTTGTACAGTTTGTGGAAACATCATTATTACTCAGGTGTTTACCAGATGGTTAAATTGTTTAATTTGTGATTTTTTCTGAAAATTTCGAGCCTCCTATAGGAATTTTTGCAGAAAGTTACATTGATGCAGGATAATATAATAACTATGTCATGGTTGGTTTGGTGAAAAATGAACCCATTTGGAGGCATGCTCTGCATAGCCAAGTAATGAGAGTACCTGTGGGCAGCCACCAGTTTTGTGTTTAGTGACCAATAGTTATGGTTACCAAAGGATGCTGTAGCATATATGTTTTTGTTGTTATCACTGGGTTACACTGTTGACACACCAATGTCATGTTAGTGAATGTACTCGCTGATTGTGACTGTTCCACCATTTGCAGGCCTGTGTGTGGAATGAGAGGGAATACTCTCATCATAAACTTGCCAGGAAGCAAAAAGGGAGCTCAGGTATTTTGCTGGACTTTGTCTGGGATTGATAGGTGGTAGGGCTACGTTTTAATGTGGTAATATGGGGTGGACATAAAAATTGGCATAAATAGGTGATGCTACTTAATTAATAATCCCATGGTCTCTTTTTGGTGAAAGTTTCAAGAAAATCCAATGTCTGAATTCCATCAGGTATATGCAAGACACAAAATTGGGCCCATTGCACAAAACTTCTGATTGATACTCCTGAGAACCTTCTTATGTGTAAGTAGTCATCGAACTCGTTTTGAGAGTGGTTGGAGAATGCGTAGCCACCTAGGCCATATTTTTTTTCTGTTAATGCTTAGCATTTGGTCTAAGATAATGTTTACAGACACTGGTGCTGTTGCCTTTGCTTGTCTAGTCATCTCACGCGACAAATCCACAGCAGGACTGCTTCCACTTAACTGTATTCAAAATCCTTGGCAGGAGTATTTTAGGTCTCTGTTTATGGTCTTTTGCTGTGACTGTCTTAATTGAGGGGTTATAAATAAATGAAGTCACAGAAAAATTTAAGATGCAGGTGAGAGTACAATGAATGTAGTTGACAAAACAAGAGAAGACATTAACTGCTGACCTGAAGTACTCAATGGTCCGAGGTCCGATGTCAATGTGTGGAAACAATTCCACAATTGCATCTCCAAACTCCAGTCCCAGAATTGTAGATGCCTAACCCATGATACAAATCCCCAGACACATCTTTCACTCCACTTACAACAAAAATGCTCCAAAGCCGCGTTTCTAAATTTCAGCTGTGGACCCTAGACGCAGCCATGGAATCTGGCCTCCAAGGTGGAGTTAGGTCACCAAGTAAGGACCATTTTTAGTGCACGTGTGAAGTTCAGCAGTGCAGATCTGGGGATTTTTAACTTAGTTTCTGCTGGTCTGGGACTGAAGATTGAATCATCGCCGGAAGTTAGAAGCGTAGTCATGGAAATGTGTCCATCCCTTGTGGTATGAATTGATGCAGATGTTGACTTGATTTTGAGTCTTTTGGCTTTTTTAGGAATGTCTGGAATTTGTTGCTCCAGTTATACCTCATGCAGTTGACCTACTCCGTGGCAACAAGGAAAATGTTTCTGCAACACATAAGGCTGTCCAGGGTCATCACAAATCCGTAAGTATGCAGAGAGACGTAGGCTGCCTCCTGATGGCGTGCATGGTTGGGTGTTGTAGGCTGCCTACTGATGGCTTGCATTGTTGAGCGTTGTAGGCTGCCTATTGTTGGCTTTCATTGATGGCAATTGTCACTGGCTGATGAAACTCGGCCTTGTAAGAAATTAGTTGGTAATATGTTATTTTTTGATAAAACATATTTTCTTCATTGAAGTTGGTCCCAGGAAGTGAAAATAGAGAGCCGCGGCCCATTAGGTGCTGTCTGTGTTAAATCATGGTGTTAAATACTTGTAATGTACTTTTCTCAATAAGTACTGCTAACATGAGAGATTGTTAGTAATGAAATAAAGTATAGTTATAATGGTTGTTACATAGATTTATTGTCATGACATATCCATCTGGTACTGGCTTGATAGTCACAGAGTACAAAATTAGATAAGACTAAATGTTAATAAAATATTGAGAAACATTACAATGTATGTAGCAAAGTCTGAGTTTGAAAATGTTGTCAGCCCGTGATTTAATTGCCAAACTAAAACTTAATTCAAACATAAACTTGAATGACTTTTCATCTCATTGTGAACTCAGGTTCATGTTAGGTGTATTCAATGTCGCATGTAGAAGTCATCATTCTTAGCTTTAATTGTGGAGTACAACTCATTTCCATTGAGAACAATATTATGTAGAAATTTTTAGGAAGATCTTGAATGTGTGAAGTTAGTTCTTGGGGTCCTAGTCTGTGAAAGAATTATGCATGTTGTGTACACAACTGCTGGAGAGTAAGGGTAGAAGATGGTGCTGGCTAAAGCTACTGTTCAAGACTCATGGTTTGTGGAGGAATTAACAGTGGGTACAATACGAGTCCTTAACAGACAGTTTTTTATCTGCCAGGGTGCACAGACTGCAATGAGTAAAGAAACAGTCGCAAGCACTAGTGCTGCCACTGGTGGTGGTAATGGTGGAACTACTTGCAATGCTATTAGTGATGAGACAGAAAAGGAATTCGACAGTGGTCCTTGCCTTTCTGAGAACTTGAATACATCAACAGTAATCACAAGGCAGAGGTTGAGAGAGTTGACGGCTGGTCAAGCCAGCTCTAAGCAGAGTTCGTTTGAGACTGGCAGTGGGGAGAGGATCCTCACGCAGGAGCACAGTGCTGGCGAAGTTTCTTCAGACTACATCTCAGTTGTAGATGACAGAGAAGCTGCAAGCTGTGTGTGTGTGGACGTGTACACATGCCATGAGAAAGAGACCAGTGAAAGAACTGAAGACAGAACACTAGCGCCCCCCAGTACAAATAAATCAGTATGTCCATCCAGAGTGTTCAGAACAAGAATCAAAGACCCTGGGGAAGTTGTCCATGTTCCCCCTGGGTGGGAGTTGAAGCAGTTTCTTTACTCACACTCTCTAATTAAAGATGTTGTGTTGAATCGAGGCAAGCGGGAAGTTAAGAAAGATTACGTCAGTGTAGAAAGATGTCAGTCTGCCATTGACAAAGGCAGTTGGCAGAGGGGAAATGCTATTCATGAACGCAACCGTTTGGATGATAACTTTGTGTTGACTGACTCAGGACGAGACAAGCTGGCCAAAGTACAGCAAGGCTTGTGTAAGGATGAATATGTGGTTAACTGGTATTTGTGGTGTCCTGGCCATGGCAACTGTAGGAGGAGGTGCGGTGGTTATGGCCGGTGTTTGCCAGGTGAGTACTAGTACTACAATGTCACCACTTTCGGACAAAATAACTGCCAAAACATTTCTTTAATTTTTAGACTTTTAAAAAATCTGTAATGTTAAAATGTTGTTAATGCCTACAATTTCTCGAAACACTGTCTGACAGTTGCTACAGAATAGATTGTAAAAATGATAAAGCATTTGTTTTGTGTTACTTTAAAATAAAATTTCACTTTTATTATTGTTATAATGTGTTTTAACATTTTAATGCTATTGTTTAATACAAGTTAAGGTTTGCGAAGTTGTTGTTTATTTTCTTTTTTCTTGTAAGTGCCATGCTCATAGACTTTTGACCATGTACTTTGACCGTCTTTTGTTACGTGTACGTTCAAAAACCTAATACTGTCGCTGTCTACTGACACAGTTTGACTTACAAGTCTGAAGTGGGGCTGTCCCTTGCAGGTTGTAAAGGAATGCTTCACAAACAGGACCGTCACAACTGCAGTGTTTTGGTTAATCTCAAAATGTTCATCAGCGACACATCCATGTGGCGTGTTTGGATCACGGGCAGTCACGTACCAGCGGAAGACAATGTCATGTGGCTACCACCTCACAGCCAGTCATTACGAATTGACGAAGACATGCGTGATGTCATTGTGTCACATGCTGACAAGGCTACGACGTCACAAATACATGACGCATTGAGTAGATCAGGCATCAAAGGACCGTCACAGACTCCATCTAAGCGTAAAATTAGCCACATTGTCTGTGGTATAAAAAAGCGGCGATCTCAACGACATTACGACATTAGAGAGCAGGCAGAAGCTATGATATCACTATCTAAGCACCCCACCCATGTCACAACTACCGCTTCAGCTACCATTACAGACTGTGCTGAGATATCTATAAATGAATCTGCCCTGGCAAATGCAACTCAGCAGTCCGTCCACTATCGCGTAACAGACTCCTCCGGCGCACAGCATGTTATTATTCTGCAAGGTGGTGACAGTTCAGAGAATGTCAATCAATTGGCACATAGTAATAATGTGGATAGCAGTTTTGGTCTTCACCAAAATACTATGAACACATCAGGAACGGTCGCAGAGAATGAACTGGATGATATTAGTTTGTTGTTGGGTAGGACATTCCACCAACAACAACAACAACAACAAAAACCATAAAAACTGAACAGTAATTTTATTTGAAATGCCACTTTGTGGAAACACTATTCCATATAATTATTATCTCTGGAGTTATTATCCGTGTATTACTAATTATTTGAGACTGCGTCATGTTTTTGCATTTTACAGGGCACAATAAAAAGTATGTTAATTTTCTATTTATACATTTCATTTGAACCATTCATAGGCAATTTTAAAAAAATAGATGTCTTGTGGCATGTGCTGCCAGACACATGCATTTTATATGGTCAATATATTATATAGCTAACATTGACAGCATATGTCATGTTCACTTGTCATGGCCAGGTTGCGTGAACGGTAGATAATGACATTGGTTGCACTGGATTGACTTCGCCGGTTCTGGTAGGTCAACCGGCTATGACATTTGATTAGTTTTTGATGACAACTTCCGACTTACAAGCCAATAAGATGTCTTAGTTTACTGATTCACCTGGCAGAACTGGCTAAATTGATCAAATGGAACCTATGACATCATATTGTTGTTGATTAATTATTGATTGCATAGTACATTCAATTTTGCAGTCACAAAGGGTTTTTTGCTACTGTTCTCCAATGGCAATTTTGTATTGTCCTGTAAAATAACAAAATCCATTTTACTTCGATAATTCTACACTTATTTAGCACACTCACTTCATTTCACACACCCAAAATTGTGAAAGTAATATTTTGTCTCCTTTATGTCTCACAAGGTGAATTCGCAGTCGGTTTTGCACTTCAGAAAACATCAACGCAAAGCCGTGTCTTTAAATACACACCTCTTTCCCTGTGTTTATATTGTATGAACATTTTGTATTCACCAGTTGATTCATCTGTTCATATGCGATATCTCATGCTGTTTTTTAAAAACATTAGGTGAAAGGGGTGACCTGGATGAGTGTTGTGTCACTGAGGGTCATGTGCTCAAAAGAATGATTCACCGATCTTGGGTTATCTGCAGTGGTATATAATGGAACAGCATGAAGTAACTTAGTTATTGTTAAAGGAGAATGCCACCCAAAAAACAACCTATTTTGTATCAATTTAGATCGAGTAGTTCTACTCGATAACGGCAGGTACGGTTGCGTTACCTGACACCTGATGGCAGACGGAGGTATTGAAATTATCCAATGACGTAATTGGTTTCACACGCAGTCTGTTCAGCAGTTCACAACACGGGTAAGTGGTGTCAGCTTATCGCTTGAATTCATCGTTTAACACCAATAAATCATCAAACTTCGATGTAAAACCCTTAAAAATACACCGAGTTCTTATTAAAACTTGTTGTTTTATTTCGCTATTATTTGGACACACCGTAGCCTACAAAGTTTGGCAGGCCAATTTACTAAGGTCCATAGCAGGAGTTTGGGGTCCGTTCGGAGATAAATTTGTATTCTTCCGTGAAATACAGACAGGAGAACGTAGATCTGTGTTGTTTATACTTGTGATTTTTTGAGTTCTAAATACACAAAACGCTTGTTATCCCGGCCAGTGGCTCGGAACCCGATCAGGCCCGTCACGGCCGCCGGGACTGGCACGAACATAAACCAGCTTGAGTTGGAAACTAAACCTTCAGTCATGAAGAGACTATATAATAGTGAGCCAAAGAAATAATGTGCACGTAATTATTTATGTGAATTAGCCACGAAACTGAAAATCTACTTACCGGTAGTACTTGTCGGGAGCCGCCAAAATCGGGTTCCCCTTCCACAGACTGTCAGGGCAAAGATTGTACAGTAACAACGATTTGAATAATGTATTTTTGTTTCTAAATAAAGATTCCCCTAACATGTGACAATAGCATATAAAAGCGAGTAATTGTTTCACAGCAGCAAACACTGAATTAGCATGCGCTCACACGGCCTCAGTGCCCGGTCAGTTGTATACTTTTGTTGCCGGCATCAAAAGCCGGTAACGCAGTGGTTTATTCATTGCTGGCTTCGATCTCAAAACATTTGCACTCGCAAGCACTCCAAGGCATTACAAATTGTACCTAAAGGAGACGGGCTTTGTGATTATTTTCATATAAGCATTGGTTTGGATCATTTTAGGATGAGAATAATTCATTTTGAAACAGAACGCAGGATAATACACGTCTACACGGCGCCAATCTCGACTTAGTCAGGAGCTCATCCAACGAAGACTTCACGGGTCGGATCGTTAGGTTTCACAGGCTATCAGTTTGAACCGGAATACACTGATCAAGAAATACTAGAGAGGCGCCGTGAACATGCATAGGCAACGGATAGTTCTTTGGTAAGCCAGAATTCGTCGGAGAAATCACTGTCGACGAAATGCCAGCCACAGACACGGAGATGTTTCACGGCCTCATACTTGCTATTAACAGCATACCTTTCATTCTTCTCTACCGCGAGCCACTTCCTAAGCATTTCGGGCTCTCGAGGAAGTCGAAAAAGCTTCATAGTTCGGACAAGCTGGAACCGATGCACCGCAATATAGCGGCATTCACTCTGCAGACGAACCAGTGACGTCGCTGCATCGCTTCTCACCTTCCTCACAGGTTAACTCGACACCTCTCGGCAAGGTGAGGTCGACCATATAAGAGGCGATGTGGATATAGACCGATTAAGATTGTAAAAAAGACCAATTAAATCGGGTGGCATTCTCCTTTAATTGGATCACGTTGACAACCTGTTGGTCGTGTTTTGTTAAGTTCACGCTTGGTTAGTCACTTGGTTCATATAATTGCTCACCTAGAAACTATGAAGCATTTAGTTTCAGTTTACTTGGCACACCCCGACTATGAGGAAAATGTATTATTTTGTGTAGAAATATTAGTGAAAAATTGGCATATTTCAAAGTGGTTCATGGCATAAAAATGGTCTGGGAATTGCCTTGCTTTTTCTGATTACTTGCTGCATGCCATGTTTATTGTTTCTTAAAACCAAAAGAAGAACATCGCCACATTCCAACACTGAACAACCACTTGAGCCACTGCTGCAAAGGGCCCATTACTTGTTTTGTGGCCAGAATTGTGAAGTTAGCTGAATTATATTCCTAGTTTTGGCATTTAAGGACCATAAATATTCAACTTTGGTATCTGCTACTCAAATTATTCCGTTTAAAATCTCTAACTCTGAAGGAAATCTGATTCTATGAAGTAGATCCGTTTTGCCTTATAAAAAAAAGGTGTCTAGGTACTTAATAAATATTCATTAGTTAGACCCTTTGTTGACTTGATTCATTTTCAAGTGTTGGTAAATATGTGGCTAAGTTATTTATGATCTTTTCTGGCATTACAGCATCACCACAGCAATCGCCATGGAGATGGTCATCACCACTATCACCATAGTAATCCCCATCATGGACACCACCATCATCATCACACTCCTAGTCTGAAAAGTAAGACTTCATTATAGTTCTTTCATAATCAGTCTGCCTCACACAAAAACACTGAGCCCATTATCTTCATAGTAGACAACTTGAATTTGGCTGTAATTTGCCACCAGGTGGCACCCACTATTACAAATGACAGAAACTAGGAAAGTATTTTTCTGTTATAAATTAATGAATTAATGGAGCACAAAAGCTATTTTAAATTTGTTTAAGAATTTGTTTAATTTTTTGATCCTTTATTTGGATTTTAGTAAGTTCATATTTCGTATCTTTATTAAGCAATATTTTACTAGACGTGCGGAATACTGCCTGTTCATTGTGTAGCATGTTGATTCAGGTGATGTTGACGACACGAGAGTCGCTAGACGAGACAGGAAATCGGCGTTCCCTCTCATTTCTGTAGAAGAGGCTTTAGCAACAGTGATGAGAAAAGCACTGGATTTGGGCTCTGAAATGGTCGACTTTAAACGTAAGGTTACTAAAAACGTGCTGATAAATTGCCACATTGACATTATTGAGAAAAAGGCAAATTCCATCCTAGGCTCTTACACAAAATGGGTGGGGTGTTCTTCCGTACTTTCAAAATGCAGGGCTACTCAGAACGTGGCTACCAAATTATGAAAAACAGTATTTGCGACACTGAAAAGTCATTGGAGATAAAGACAAGTTGCCCAGTTGGCTGTCGAACTAAAAGTGTATTCATATCAACAAATAATAGAATATATACAGAAATGTACAGGAAGTCAATCAGTTCTAGGAATATATGACTAATACAGTACTGACTACTACAAAACAGGAACCAGTAAACCATAAACAACAACAGGATAGAATATGTAACTACAGGATATAAACACATTCCAATATAGTTATCAACACCACCACTTCTACTGCCTATACTGTACAGTGATCCTCTAGTTTGGGACAGTGAAAAATTAGTTATTTTGCTCAAGGTTAGAACTTCCTCCAAAGTTTAGAAATATGCTATACTGGCTGTTCTAAATTCAAGAATGACGATCAACAACCTCAATCAGTTGCTTCGATTTTAAACACTGGTTGCGGCATGAAAACGTGTCATCAGCTATTTCATGCCAAGAATTGTACGATGACACTTGGCTTACCTCAAAATCCAGCTACTGCCTTATGGTTTGCTAATTAGCCTAATTATGTTGCACACCCTGCAGAATTTAAATGAGCAACATATTGCAACCTAAACAAACATTTTAGGTTGTAAAAATCAAATTTCTTGTCCAATTTTCAAAATTCAACAACCTAATCACGTGTGCTTTTCACAAGTTATTCAAATAAAATATGATATTTACAAACTATCAAAATGTCGCCCCAATGTGTTTATGATGGGTCTCGTTATCCAGAGAACGTTAACATTAGCAGTCCAAGGCTGTTTGTTTAACCACATCAGCATGGTGTCTTTGCTGGCAGAATCTGTGGCACAGAATGATTCGAATTCCATTCAAGTTGCCCAATCTGGACCAGTTAGAGTGTCCTCGTAGGATTCTTTTCATGTTCTACAATTTTTTAAACTGTAGGTCTGTTTTGAGATTCTGTTGATTCAAAATGCAATGTCCAGTATTTGAGAAAAATGATGAACGCCTTAATCTAGAAAATTCAAATCTTGCTTGAATTTTGTTCCTAGATTGCCTGAACTGGAGATTTTTTACAAGACAAAAAATTGGCAAAATATTCCCGCTTATCCTGTACTTTTTGTATCATGGTTTCAGCAGGTAAAAACTAAATTTTGCTCCTACCCAATCCTGTGATGATTGTTATGCTGTCAACATTGTAGATCCTTGCATAATTAAATACCTATCATCTTCATGACCATGGTGTTCTGTGGCATTTTTATCAAGTTTGGACTTAACTGTGAGCCTTCCATTGCAGATGCTAGAGGATGTGTCCTGGCTGAAGATGTCGTAGCCCAGGACCCACTGCCACCATTTCCAGCCTCTATCAAGGATGGGTACGCTGTTCTTGGTGAGAATTCTGCACAAAATGTTCTATATTGTGCTTCTCAGGAGCCCTAACCAGTCAACCTTGATACTGTGGAATTTAAATTTGATACACAACATTATGCACCTCAGGTCCCCCACATGATGGAAAATTTGTGACCCTCAATCTTGAGACTGGCATTCGAATTCTATGTTTTAAAAATTAGGATCATAATGTTTGTGTTTACAAACAATAACAATATATATGTTTAAAGTTTCTATCCAAACACAGTTGCTTGTTGGGTAAAAGCTCAGATTTCTAGTTCTTAAAGATGTTAGAAAGAGCCTCAGCAATGTTGTACTACCAAGGGATGCTCGTGTATTTTTATGTGCTCTCATATGAATACAACTACCGGTGTGCCCCCTAATGGCAATATTAGTTTTTTGCCTTTATACTTTGCCTTTGTATCTTCTGAATTCCTTAACAGTATCAGTAGTCAGTACTTCTTTTCATGGGTATATTTAAAATAATAATCATTCGTTGTATCTGCGCTGTATGCGACGCACATGGTGGGTGCATATCAATGTGTCATGTTGTAGACGGAATTCTTGTTCAGTTGTGATTATTCATTTTCCATTAGTGGCCAATTGTATGGGTAAAATCTTGCCAATTTTGAGCAATTGCTCTTCATTTTCATGGGCTTTTAAGTTCTAACATTGTTGTGAATGCCCACTATTTTTCATTTTGAATCTTTGATTTTAGTCATGATACAAAACCTCAGCGTGGAAATGCAATTAATTTGGTGCTACCTATGTTTCATATAAAACACGATAAAACAAACTTTCACTTGTCAGTCTCATCGTGTCCTAAATTGGTGTGATTCTACTGTACTGTAAACTGTCCAATATACTAACCTGTTTTGTTAGCTGTTCTTAATGTCTGTGTTGAACTTCTTTCCCTTTGGCCTGTTTTAGCTGCTGATGGTAGTGGTCATCGTAAAGTGCTTGGAGGGTCTACCGCTGGATCAGTGGTACGTTTTGTTTTGATTCTGTCAGTTTTTGGTCTCTCTTGCTGATTCTGAGTCTGTTTTTGGTCTTTCATGTCAATAAAATTCATGGTTTTGACACGTGTTTTTACCTGATTAGGGTTATTCAGAACATAAAACAAGTCTTATCATGGTAAGGGAAAAGTTGAGACCAATGATTCTGCCTTTTTGAAGTTGTGTTAGCTCTGCCAGCAGAGGGTTATACTGCAACGACTGAGAATGAGTTTGATTCCAGGTTGGGGCTGATATTAGAAAACTGCTTTTCTTAAAGATAATGTCGCTTTAAGTAGTCTCTTGATCACTGCAGAGATGTCATTTACAATTTTTCGTGACGTCAACTTCTAGCCTACAGAGACAGTGACATCTGGTGTGTGTATGAGAATCAACACTGGTGCACCACTGCCACCTGGTGCCGATGCTGTGGTGCAAGTAGAGGACACAGAGCTGGTCAAGGAAGGGGATGACGGGAAGACAGAGTTAGAGGTTAACATACTCTCCACTCCAACGGCTGGTCAGGACATTAGGTAGAGGTCCTCGAAATATTGGTGTCTTGTGAAAACACGTTCTATGACTCATTGTCCAATGTATTCATCTGTTATAAAGCTATATGGCTAACCAAATGATTTACTAGCCTAGGAGCATCCTAAAAGAAATTTGCCATGAATTTTAGGTGGCGTGATATTTAAATACCCATGCTATTGAGGTCAAGCCAAAATTGATGGCAGAATTCAAACTGAAATCAATCAGGGGAGGGGAGTCTTGACATTGAAGCAATCAAAGAAGTCCATGCTGTACATGTAATTAGGAATTGTAACTCACTGTATTATAAAACAAACCAGTGGTTTTCAAAAATGGTGTTGGATGGGGCTTTAAAATGACTGGCAATTACTTTTAGAAAACGGCCTCATTACAGTCATTCCTGAAATTGGATATATATGGATTATTACATGGCGAAGTCATTATCCTCCGTAATCCCGAGTGGATAATTCTACAAAATCCACGAGGGCTCTAGATAATGGGATAACAAACTGAGAACATGTAATAACCTATTTATACCACATACTGAAAGAGAAACATTTCAATGAATCGATCTCTCCTCTTCTTTGTAACTATTTTCTATGTCAGAGGCCCGGAGTCGGAGACCGTGACCTTGCTGAGTTATTTACAATGGGCCTATTTACATTAACACAAAAAGACAAGAACAACTAAAATAATGTTTTTACTCAAAAACCAATTGCAAATTTAAACAAAACAGAAATCAGGCGAATCTATAAAATAAGTTTTAAAAGCTACTAGTCTAGCTTATTGCACATTTTATCATGCTGAGCTTCAACTGTAAAATATTGTCTGCTAAAGTACGTTACCACTGGTTACTGAGTATAAAGCCCATGTCAAAGGATCCCAACGACATTACCCGCATTCAAACTGGAAATCGATGATTTACAGATAAGAGATAAATTTTACTGAATTAAAGATTTTGTTTTAATTGAAATTGTGCATCTTACTTTTTCTTAGCGTATAAATGTCAGTACAATGCCGTTTGTTGAACATGTGATTATTGCGCGTACTACTTTTACGTTCGATGACGTCAGCTGCTGAGTGTTGCAGTGGTTAAGTCAATGACTCGAAACTCCTGCGAAGCGGGCTCGAAACTAGCCTCGGTTCCCGCCAAAATGTTATTCAACATGCGTTGAATAACTAAATGGGTTATTTAACTGTAACAGTTGTATTGGCCATGTCAGGCTGATAATGTGGTATAATTATTATTATAATTATTTAGGTATTGTTGCATTTCCTCTTTGTAAAATTTTCAATTTTGTTATCTCTTTCCCATGGCAAGTAATTAGTTTTAGTTTTTGTGTGAAAATGCTGTAGAGGTGACCGCCAGTCAGCCCGAGTCATGTCTATTTTGAGATTTAACTGTCACCAAAATGAAGACTCTCACTCGTTTTCATCGAGTACAACTTTGTTTTTGAACCATGGAAAATCTACTGTGTTTAGTTTAAGGCTGCAATATGCCCTACTATTTAAATGGCTCATGTATGCATTAACTTTGACTTGAATAGGTAGCATTAGGTTAGGAATATTACAAGGCCAATTTTATGACAATAAAAAGCCAATTCAACTTTCGTTTGTTTAACCAGCTAAACAGGAGAAATGCAGCTTTAACTTGTACCAAGCCATCTGCATTGTAGACCCATCGGTTGTGATATCCAAAAGGGCCAGACAGTGTTGACTGCGGGAACACTCATTGGAGCCCCAGAGGTTGGTCTCTTAGCAACAGTAGGCGTGACCAAAGTAAAGTGCTTCAAACGACCAGTTGTGGGTGTCATGTCAACTGGAAATGAGGTATGCTGGCATGGTTTTGCTTTGGTGTGCTGAAGTTTTTCTAAAAGTCCTCATTTGAATACTGTTTTAATATCGAAGATGTTCGTAACGCTGTCTTTGGTATTGAAACAGGTAACCGGATTAAGATAGTGACCAGATTGAGATAAGTTTGGGCTGTAGAATTGATTGAGTAGTTACATCCAGTAATTCCACAGAGCTTTTTTAGTTCTGCAAAATTCTCCAGGTAGTCATGTACCCGCTAATTGCTCTGTGCTGCTGGAAATCACTTTTTGACACCAAGATTATTACAGCATTCTTGGTAACTCTTACGTCAGTGGAGTTTCACTGTTGTACAATGATCAATAAATTTGACAAGCAGGGTCGGGCGTGATCACTCTTTGCTTGTCCGAACTCAGAAGCGCGATTTCTACCTCGGCACAATGGGAAAGTTGAATTTGGGATGTTACTATAGTTGTGGAGTTTAGCTGTAGCACTAATAATGAGATGTAAAACAAAATATTTTTAAAATTGTTTTTACTTTCATTGAATTTTTAAGGTAGACTTCAATGCGTGATATGGCTGGGTTGGCAACTTTGAAAGCAGTGCTATCATTGAAGAGGCCACCCTCATTTTAAATATTACAATAAATGAAAAAATAATTAAACTTTTATGGATTTATCCATATTCTGTGGCCTAACAAATAAGTACGCAGCGCATTTTCAGATGCTATAGATTTTGTGCATTGCATTTATTTTTTAAAAATCAGATGAAAGTTAAAAATGTCTTTAAAATTATCAGCGTTTCAAAGCACCAGATCAGTGAAGATCAAGACAGAAAAAAAAACTGAAAGTGACGGAAATAGTAGAGAATACTAGATCAATAACTATCCTGAGTACAAGTGTATAATGCAATTTGTATACAGAATTTCCTTTTGTGATTGTTCAGTTGCAGTTGCTCACAGTTGTGAAGTACTGACCAATGGAAAATGTGTTTACTTGCCCTTGCATTGTGGGATATCATCTGGTTCGGAAATCATGTTAAGATGTTGAGAGTGAAACTGGAGACACATATTTCGATGAAGTAGGCTACATTTTGAGAATGGGAAAGGGAATTCACCGCGTTTCGCCGTGATAACTTGAGCACTGAAAACGCGGGCTCCTAAAAAGTAGTCAGGAATTACAATGGTTCATCGAGATTTGCTGAGCCATGGTAATGTGGGGAGAAATCAACCATACTGACTGTAAAAGCCATAATATCGATGTGATGTGCTGAGTTTTTACGCAATGTTGCTTTTTATTAAACACGATACGATTTGAAACTGAAAATTGTTGTTTTGGGATATCTCATCTTTCGATTGAAATTAAAACTATCTGAATGTCTTAGAAACTTCAAGTTTTCACTTTCGAAATATGGATTTCTAACATGAAGGTTGCAGGTGTAATGTTTAATGGTTTGACAACCCTGATGTGGTGTTATCTTAAAATCAAACTGCAGTTTCTCTTATACTGTTAACGTGAACCTAAACCCCTGAACCCCTCACTCTTTAAAATGACCTGTGTAATTCCTCTTAAAATTGCTTCTTATCGAATAACACACATGACGGTGCTTGCATTTTCCCTGTCATTGCCTGATTTGTTGAGCTTTTGCAAAATCTGCTTAACAAAATGTATCAGACCTGTAGAAGTTAACCCCAGCTTTCTCATTTTGCACAAATTTTGTAAAGCACAGTTTCTAGGATGTGTTTTTGTCTTGTTTCAGCTTGTTGAACCAGACAGTGAACTCCCTGAGGGTAAAATCAGAGACAGTAACAGAGTGACTCTGTTTACCTTGCTACGACAACACGGCTTTTATGTTATTGACATTGGAATTGCTGAAGACAGGTATTCAGTGTTTAAGGCCAAAACAGATTACTTACATAGATTTGGTCTGTTCTTGATAATTGAGTTGGTGGTGAGGTATTTTGTGTTGCTCACTTTTAAAAACCAGGAAATCCGCCTAAGACTAGCAAAAATTATGCAGGTTTTGTTTATTTTGTTTACCCATGGCTTGGCAAGTCATGTTGTTTCAAACCTTGCTTATCTTTACTTATATATATGCCTTTGTGCAGGTTTTCAAAAACACACGAGACCTTGGCTGAAACGATACGGACCAGCATTATTGTTTAGTCTGAGTATGTAAAGACGAAACTTGTATTTTTGGCCTTAACTTCTGTCCGTCATTATAGTTCATTTCATAGTGTCACATCTGAGATTTTGTTTCCTATTTATCTCTGATTGGAAGTTAGCAGAAGTTTGCTAATATCAAATCCGTGGTTGTGTGCTGGCATTTGGAAGCACTGATTCCATTCTTATACTTGGCTTTAATGAAATAGGATCAGGAACTCAGAAAATAAACTGACGTTCAAGTTGCTTCATCTTAACAGTTCCTTCGGTTGCTGATATGATTACCATTTTGTTATTTTTGAAGGATTAATGAAATTGACAAAATTTATTTCTTTTCGACACTTTTTACGTTTTTTGATCTGATCATTTATTGGCATTTTCTGTCGTGGTGTGGAAAATTTTTGGCGCATATTTTGTGTGATTGGATAACCTGGTTTTAATTTCTGTTTGCGAAATGTAACGAATAAAAAAGAAATGTCTCTTTAACAAAAAAACATCGCGGACCTGTTCCACATGAATAAAGATGTTAACCAAATTAAGTATGCACATTTTGGTTGAATGAAATCGTGACATATTGTATTCCACCAGTTATGTTTTGTTGTGTTTTATTGAAATATATTACATATGGCCATAGGCCCAAAATATACCATATACAAAGCAGGGTTTGCTATCGATGTACCTTTCTTTTTTGCTAAATTTTGCTAGAATGTAATGGTCACATGACCCAATTGATAACAGATTAGTGAAAAGTCAAAAATGTTCTCTAATCTTTTACAGATTTAAAATCTATAGATTTGTAGCTATTTCGCTAATTGTACAGTTCTGTTAATAAGATCCTACACAACTTTAATACAATATGTTGCTCATTTTGGAATTTCATACTAGATCTCGAGTTGGTATCTAATGGCAACATAATGAATATTTCAATGGAACAGAAATTTGTAGTGTTTGTGGTCAACATTGACGGGTAGTTGTTATTAACCTCGGTCTGAATTTGTTTTCAGACCGGAAGCGTTGTTGAAATTACTCACCGATGGCTTAAGGAAAGTTGACATCATTGTCACTTCTGGAGGGGTCTCGATGGGTGAAAAGGTAATTTTTTTATTCGCGATTTGTTTGTATGATGTACCTGACTTCAGTGAATGAATGTATTGTTTCTTGTACATGTAGGGAAGCATGTCATTGGTTACAGACCTGCACAATAGAGGGCACCTGTGCTTTGACGTACCTTATTTGTGTTGTGGTTTTTGTGTTGGTTATTAACTAATAAATAATAATAAAGATAAAAATAGTTTTTACTTTTATAATTAAAACCATTGATCAGTGTTCTATGCCCTTCTAAATACTGGCGTCCAGTGGACCCATATTCCAAATGTTTTGGGTCCATTTTAATTTTTGGAATCCATTTGTATACCAGAATCACTAGTGCAGAACATGCTATTCACTATTTTACTCCTGACAAGCATTACGTATTGGGACAATGAAGCAAGTCTAGTGTTACGGTAGTTTAATCAGCGATACAGGAGGCCCAGATTTTGAGAACCAGTTTGATACCCATTTTTCAGTGTAGAAAACTGGTTCTCAAGATGCGGGACCACTTTAACTGAATATTGCCAATTAGCAAACAGAAAATGTGCTTAGATTACCAAAAAAGTAAAGAACGAATTTAGTTTTGCAACCTATTACAACTGCGTCTAAGGTGATGCACTCTAAAAGCCAATGTGTGTCTGTTCAGTTTGATCGTATGAAAGGACGCAAAAATGCTGTCTCATGTGAACACTACATTAGTACATGAAATTTCCAGCAGGATATCTAATCTGATTTGCAGTTGCTTTTTTACACATTTTGAGGAATACATCATTGTCTACAGTGATGAATATTTTATGTATTGCTGGAGTTGTGCACTGAGCTATTTACATTGCAAACAAAATTTGTCTTTAGTACCTCAACATAATAATGCTTTTAGGATAATTTTGATCCAAAACAAATTGTTCTGAATCAAAATCTTATCTGAACAGTTTCACACTGTGAAGTAAATCACCTTAGCGTCAGTTTACCTCCTAACTGTGATTTGCATGAAGACTTCTGGTGGATGTGACAGTTTTGAGTGGAAAAGGGAAGTGATTGTCATGGCTACACAATGCATAGCGACTGAGTACACTTTTCTATCGCACGAGTAAATTTTAGTACTCATCTGACAGCACTGTGCCTCTTATTGTTAATTTCAGTTTCTATTGTTGCCTTTTATCTCTGAAGTTCCGTGGCAGATTTTCATGAAATTTGACAAATAGGTTCCTGTTAAGGAGACAACGACGCCTTCCTGTTTCCAGGTAGATTCTACATATTCTGCCCCACCTGGTGTGTTTTGCCTGTGCCTCAATATCTACCAAGATCTTTGGTGGATTTTAATGAAATTTCTATGTGCTTCTATTGAGGACAGTACAACTAGATGTAGACTTCGGTTCAAATATTACAACTGCAGAGTATCCTTGTGGCAGTTTTGTTTTTTTCTTTGCATTTTCCATGATTTGCCAAGTTTGTTGAGATTGATATTCATGGAATTTGGCGGATAAATTACTTGCATGTAGATGACCGAACATTCCTTGTTTCAAACAGATTTAACCTATTATGTTCGCTTGTGTTTCCAAATGGTCTTTGTTATAAAATTGTTTTTGGGTCTGTGCTTTGTCCTCCGTCTTACTCCTTATCCTCCAAACTACTTGAAGAATCGTGATAAAAGATGACGGGTTTGTTCCTTTTGAGAAGAGCATTGTTGTGTGTCTTTTGTGCCCTCTAGAGGTTACTTGAAGTGTAGTAGCATTGCTCCCCCTAGTGGTAATGTTTAAAATAATGATCATCCCTTGTATCTGCACAGTATGGGATGAACACAGTGTCGCATCTCAATGCTCTGCGTTGTTCTGTTTGGCATTTGGTGTGCTTCAAAATGCAAAATCTGCAGCTACAGTAAATCACTAAGCACACCCATAATTTGCCTTTGCTGTGTGTTTGTAATATAGTTTCTCTTAGAAAACTTGGCTCTCTGACTCCATTGACTTTTGAACAGGAGTCAAGTGCCTTTGTTCTGAGCCAGCGTTGTCTAGTGGACGAGTCTTGGACACTTAAATGACAATATTTTGTTCTGCCACTGTGACAGTACATTGATGTAGTTAGATACGTCTTATCTGTAGTTTCTTCTGCAGAGTTTGAGCTGTACATACTACCCTGGGGCACTGGTCTCTATTTTGGATGGTGGTATTGCATGAGATTTGATGTAAAACTCACGCAAGTTAAATACAGCCGGACAGAGATTTCATTCACATTTAGTGAAAGTCTACTTCTGAAGGGCAGCATAATGCAAAACTCAGGGACTTCATATAATGGACACTAATGTGTACGGGTTTGAAATTGCATGTCATATGCTGAAAAAAGACTTGAGGTTTGCCCAGGAATTTCAACTGACCCGAGTGGACATCCTAGCTACTCTGGACAGTCATAATGATCAAATAGTGTATGTCAAGGACTTTTTTGACTTTTTATGTATTTATTATATGTCAAGGACTTTTTGCCAATGATAGTGAACCCTTGGATTCCACTTTCTGGTGATAAAGTGACTCTATGCAGTGGTCACTCCTTGTTTATCCAATGAGTAAGACAATCGCAGGCCTCCTCCAGTCCCTGCCAAATAGTTTCCGAATTTTCACATTTGCAGAGCCAGAGCACTGATCCAGGACTACAGTGGGTCACTGCTTTCTCACTATTCCTGAGCTTGCTGTCTGGCCAGTGTTGCATACCAACTACTTGTAACTGTTTGCACTGACAGTAATTGGTGGAATTCCATGTTGTGTTGATGACACCACTTCACCATCTGATGGTAGCCTGTGATTTATGCAGCATCAGTGGAACACTTGAACTTCACTAGAACCCGACAGTGAGATCAGTTCCAGGCCACTGCATAGCTGTACCCAGCCTGGATCAGATAACCATGTTGATGGCCCTTAGCAATGATTGCAACCACTTGTGATTTATCACTGGGGCCATTGGTCTTGGTTCTCACACTGGGCTCTCAGTGCAAAACTTGACACCACATTTGTCTGGGAGAAGATCGGAGATGATGGTGTTTACTTCCCCATTATGGCCAAATCAGGGTCATCAGTTGACCTCTGTTAACCTCTCCAGCACAGACCCACTGAGGACAAAGTGTCTATTGTTGTTGTTTGGCTGATCACTATGTCGGCTGGGTTGTTTTTCGATTGTTGATCCCTTGATATCATCCAATGTTTCGTGTAATTTTGAGTAGCAGTGATTGAGATGTTAAGCACATGCCAAGTCCAGATCTTGTATGATGTCAGATGGGATGTGTGGTGTCCTTGAAATCAATAGGGAAATCGTTTGTTGATGTTCAAGTTATCTGTAAGGGTCTTAAAAAATTCAGATATACTTCTTGAATTCAAGCCAGTGAACTTTGCTTTTAGAAAAGCCTAGTTTGCTCTCAAAGCTCAACACTGAATTGTGTTGTTGCCACTTTTTTGAGACAATAAGCAGACATTTTATCCTTTGTTTGCCATGTTACCAATAGCATCCGTCTCTTTAAGACATACTGCAAAAAACAGACAAATTCTGTTAGCACGAACAGCCAATATGTCAGCATTAAGAATTGCTCACAATTATTTCATATATTTTTTTCTGTTAAAAGTGCTTGGTGTCATGTTATTCACTCATTACATGTTTTGATTTTTGTTGCTTAGGAACTAAAAACGCATTCTTGTTCTCTCACAGCTTTAATAACCATGTTTTTCCTGTTTTGTATATTGTTTGAGTATGTCTTTTGTTGGCTGACGGAGTTGACTTCAGTGTAATAGTTATTTTCTTGTGTATTCATTGTCACTGCGCTATAGTATACCTGACAATTCATTACATCCGGCACTATTAAACGTGTATGCATTCAGAATGGTCCTAGATGTCACTGTAGGTTGTGTAGTTCTCAAGATTTATGATTGTTTTGTAGACTATTATATTAGGTCTTTCTGTAAGTACGAGAAACTGCTACTGAAGCCTTCATTGAAGGGTAACTTGGGAATTTGTGTGCACATCACTGCAATGGGCCCAACCATGAGGCCTGTGCACGTCTGACGCACTGCACATTACATCAGACCACTTGTACTTTTTTATTGAAATAAATTGTCAAAATGTAATGAGCTGCAAGAATCCTTATAGAATGTTCCACTGAGACCCCCATTCAATGCAACTACTTTCTGCTTCTTGTTGATTGTCTTGTGCTTTTTTGTTGACACAATGACACATAGAACACTTGAGCACAACACCAAATTCATCAAGCTTAAATAATGCTTAATGACATGATCAATCAATCTAAAAGTATGCCTTCTTATTCAAACTTTTACAAAGGTATTGAAGCTTGACCAATGCTATTCAAAGTTCTTGAGCTTAACGTATTCTAGGTTTCACTGTTGTCAGCAGTGTTGCAGATCCCTCGATTTTAATGTGTGTACCACACGTGGTATACTGCCATATGCTAACAGGCCATGGGAATTTTTCATCACCAGTCAGTAGGAAACAGCCTTGCTTGATGGAATTCACTACTGATAGTTTGCTTGACTTATGTTTTACTGACCATCCGTCTTTTTTAAGCTTGCATCTAGTTGTGGTTACCAAGATCCACAAGAATATCCAAGCTTGCAATGTTAAAGAAGATGATTTGCCCAAACAAGCCTTTTCAAGATTTCTTTGACAACTTTGATACGGTAACCTAACTCACCAGTAGCCTTCAGTATTAGAGATAACACCAATGGTTAGACAGTTTAAGGAAGAAAAGAATTTGTTTGGCATAAAATATCAAATATAGCAACATACTATTAAGCTTGAGCATTAAAGCTTGGTCAAATTTAGATAAATCTTCACATGGCATTGGACATGGCTTGTTGTTCAAGGTTTTAGTATTGTAGGTACTGTCTGGATATCCATATTAAAATATATCTTAACTAACAAAGAGTCTGTTGAAGTGAGGTTTTAGTATTTTACTGTGTATGGTAGATATTCTTTGGTGTCTTCTTAACAGTGCCCATTCACATAGATATGGTGTCATTGATTGACATTGCCAATACACAATGTAATTACCCACAAGGAGGTCTGTATTTGCTCCCAGTGGTCAGTGGGACCTTCCAGGAGGTGGACAAAAGCCAGATGGATTGGAGAATGGGTAGACGGTGTTCCCAGAGCACTGACTGGAGGTCTACAGGGATGAATGCAAAATTATGGTTTGTCGTGCTATTCTTGGTCAGATAAACATACACATTAAGTGTTAAGTTATTGCTAAAATAGTGGCATTGGAAGACCCAAGACTTCATGTTCTAAAGAAAACGAGGACCGTTTTGAGGAACTGACTCATTCCCAGAAGGACAACCCGGGAATCACAAATCTCTGAGTTAATTCAGAAGCGATTTACAAGTGAGCAAATTTAGTCTTCTGTGCAAAGAATGGCAGAAAATGAAGTTAAAAGCCTTCAAAAAAATGTGGGTATCAAGGAGAGATCAAAATTTATAAATTAATCAAATAAATGCTGGAATGCTGTGCAGTTACCGATGGATAAGAATATAAAATAGTAAAACTAGTAAAAATAAAACGAGCGTCGGTACTAAAATATATTTAAATATTCCCCATGTTTCGAGCGATGGGCTCTTTGTGGAGGGTATGATACAGACAGGTATCAAAATGTTAGCAGGAAAAGAAAAACTCGATGCTGATACTTGCATGACCGCATTCAGCCACTAATGTGAAGAGTCATTTTCATTGATGAAAAACACTTTACGCTAGAAAAATCACCAAAATGACCTTATTTATGGGAAAGAAAATTGAGAAATTCAGCCTTCTCAACTCTATCATGACACTTCCACAGTTTCCAAATAAAATAATGGTTTCCCCTGGAGTATCCTGGGAAGAGAAAACAAAATTATTGACACTTATAAAGCCAAGCTTGACAGTCAACGCTACATGGAGTTATGGGATGAAAATTTTTTTGGATTGCAGGCGACTGTTTGGAAACAATTACATATTTCAGCAAAATGGGGCTCCTTCACTCCCGAACAAGACCACACCAAAATTCATCAAAAAGTATGAATGGCCTTTCCTCAGTCCTGATTGCAATCCAATGGACCATGTCATGGGACTCTCTGAAGGAGAAAGTTTACTGAGGAATGGGAATCAAATTGACTGAGCAGGATTTAAAAGACAGGATAATTATGTCATGGGAGGAAATCTCGATGTAAGAAAAATGGAAAAGCGTTTCTGGTTGGACGAAACGGCTCCGTTTAGTCGTGGAGAAAGATGGAGGCCACATTGAGCATAGACTGAACTAAGCGAGCTTCCCTTTAATATTGTATTTTTGACCAGTTGTTTTTAATATGACAGTACTTGCACAATTGGACACAGATCTCTGATGTTTTGCACATTTGTTAAGGGTTATCTGGCTGACACTTTTCATTGTCCACAGTCTTTATTCCGTTACGTTCGTGCCTTCGGAACAAAACTCTACTCTCAACTGAACGTAGAAAAAGTAACTGACCTAGCGACATAATTAAAAGACGCACGATATTTCGAAACATACTGATTTTCGTTTCATTCTCAAGTGAAGATAAAATGATGCAGTAATGCCACCACAGAGCATAAGCTGATGGCACACACTTTGGGACACGGCGGGTGTGAAATACTGCAAAGAATGACTGATGAAGAAGGGCCATTTTGTGTGAGAACATTTCTAGATGATTTCTAGAAAACGTATTGACGGATTTCAATGAAGCTTCACGCAAAGGTGTGTGTTATCAATGTGTGGGCGCCACTGCCTAGCACCTCCTAGGTGCCATTTTCTTATCAAAAAGGCTTTTTTAGTGTTGTTTGGGAGAAGAGCATTTCAGGATTGAGAACGGAGCGGCAAATTTCATTGAAACTTGATTGCGCCAACGCCGCCAATGCCATTTGATTGTCGAATGTGACTACTGTAGTGTCACCTGTAGTTCCTGTAGTAGTCATTTTGTGTTAGAGTTTCCAGATGATATGTAGAGAACCCAGTGAAGGATTGCAATGAAAGTTGACATGGGAATTTGTGATGGCAATGCAGCACCATTATGTTTTTGGGTAGATTCTACTACTGTAGTACTTCCTAGTGGCCATTTTGTTTTTGACATGGGGTTTTCAAGCGTTGTTTGAGGGAAGAGCATTTCCAGATAACCAGCGGACAGATTTTGATAAAACTTGACTTTGAGGTATACGATGCCAGTGCGCTGGCATTTTGTTTTTCGGATGGATTCGACCTCTGAAGCATCTTTTACTTACTGTTTTTGGGAAGAACATTTGTGAGTGACATGTTTTGAAATGTTGTATGGATTTCAATAAAACTTTACATGGGCATGTATGATGACCATGTGCCAGCACAATTTTGTTCCTCGACAAGAGTATTTTGAGTGTTGTTATGGGGGAGACTCAGCGGTATGTGGTGACAGTGAGCTGGCACCATTTGATTTTCGGGCTTATTCGACTTCTGCAGCACATCCTAGTGACCCTTAGGAACAAACCGTATGCGATGCACTGTGTTGCTCATGTTTCACAAGCTTCACAAAGGCATGTAAATGAAGGTAAGCAAAGTGTGAAACATGTAAACGAAGGTAAGCAAAGCGTGAAACACGATGATTTGCCAAGCAAAGAGTAAAAAACTAGTCTTGGAGGGATTTTCCCTTTTGTAAAAGTGAGCAACTAGAAATCCACAACACAGACTAGGTTTTCATAAAAGGAACCAAATTTATTGCAATAAACATTTTTATAAGTCTCAGCTCTACATGCCATCTGTTGTCCACATCAAGTGCTAATGAATATTTATGTTTGCTATCTATATTTCTGTGCTTATTTCAAATTTATGTATTCGTAGACCAGAATTAGTTATGCCTTTTGGGCATGATCTTAGTTGTTTTTGAATGGAAATTAATGATTTTCATATGTAGTGCAATGGAAAGTTGGGATATCATAAGGGTGGCCACTGTCTCCGAAGGGTGTCATGTTTAGTGGAGGTGTGCCCCATGGAGCTACAGTGTATGCTAGCAATATGTTAACTGTAAAATATCTCGAATGGTGGTCACTCCTACACATTGTCCGCACTTTTAGCTTGAAAAGATATGGAGGAATTTTGATGATTTGAGTTAGGCCTAGGACAAGTCGATAAGATTTTGGGGGTGTTCTCTGATGTTAAGCTATTCAATGGTTGGTTAATATAGAATATTGGGAGGTGTTACTTGATCAAGTTGATATACTCGTGAGACGTCATAAACTTGCATATGCACTAAAGTTTTTGCTCACATCAAGAATGATAGAATAGTCATTTTTCATTGTAGTGACAACCTGATGACAATACTATTAGTTGGTAAGACAATGTTTTGCATTCTTGTATGGTCTTGTGGTAATGCTTTGGTATATTTACCACCATTTTTGTAAATTCTTTTGGCCTCTGTCATGCCATCTAATTGTCACTGTGGGAAATTAATAGCATTTTGACTGTGAAGTGACCTTGCGGGCTTCAGGTATTATACGCTAACCACACAATTATCACTGGGTCTGTTTTCGTCCACAAACGGGGCAGAAAGTGAAATCGTACATCTTAATTCTTCATGCAAATCTTATCCTTATGCTGTCACTTAAAAGTACAATAAAGAGTAATTGAGAGGCAGGACTTGTGGTTTACAACTCTGCCAACTCTGGACGGTCTTAATATGCCTGCCAACTCTGGACGGTCTTAACATGCCTGCCATTATTCTGGACGGTCCATCACCACAATATAATATTATGTCAAATGACTTGCACAAAAATATTCAACGTCTCAAAATGTTTATTCATGAAGGAAATTGCATTTTCATCCCTCAACTCACCCACCTTGAGTTAGAAATTGGTTCAGGCCAAAGAGCAGCTTTTATGCTTTCACAATGCTTAAGAGTTGTATTTATAATGTTTTCTATTGGCATTTACCTGTTTGAGGTCTATGCTGTCCTAGTTTTTGTTCTTAGACCGTGTTGAAAACCTTTTTCAAATACTAGATTACGGTTAAATCTAGTCAGTTTTGTTACAAATAATTGCAACAAACGCTCCTAATTCCATTTTCAAGGGCTTCTAACATTGTTGTGAGTGTCCAAAATTTTTCAAAACTTTGATGGTAGATGTGTTTTAAAACTTGAACATTCAGGGAAAAGCATTTACGTTGATGCTACACATGTTTCAAGGAAAATGATAAAATAAGATTTCACGTGTCAGACGTATTATGTCCTAATTTGGTGAGATTTTAAGTATTCTCTGAGAAATGGTAATTAGCCTCTTATTAGGCTTGTAGCCTCTTGTTAGGTCTGATGTGTCATGCATAAACATTCATCACTTCAGAGTTTATGGGAAACATGCTGTGGGTAAGACCATCAATTTTGTGGAAGGATGGTGTTGGCTCTGGGGCACCCCATCACCTCGATAAAAAACCACAAAGTACGTGGTCTGTGTGTGGCCATTAAGAATGTATTAAAAACATGTTAGGACATGTGCTTGTTAATTTTCACAGGGTGTGATTAGATAGACTTTCAAAGTGCTGTGAAAACAAACATAGTAGTTAGTGGTGGTTGCCTTGCATCTAGAGTCAAATTTGGCCATTTGTTCATGGATTACAGAATACTGTTTTGGTTACTTCAGTCATTGAATCTTGACAAAATACTACCAAATAGTAGTGATTAAAGTAATACTAAAATTGTTATAATAATAGTTACGGAAATAATAATAGTAATCGCTATAATAATAATAATAATAATAATAATAATAGTAATAATAATAATAGTAACTATAATTATTAGCTTTACCTCGTGGAGTCAGTGATACTGGAGTTCATTTTAAAAACTTTCTACGAATTACGTCTCTGAACTTCATTGGCTCAATTGCATTATTTCGTTGATCCTGTTGTTCCTAGTACACGTAAAGTTAATTAAAAATTCAAATTAAATTACATTTTTGTGTGATTTACATTGTGTACTTGTATTCTCTTACTACAAACTGACGGGCCTTCTTTCAAGCAAGTCTCATTGAATGCTAAACTATTTTCCACGCTCTAAAGTTTCGACCATAAATTCTCGTATTGCCGCCCAGCACGTCTGGTCCCAATCACTTATTCGAACAGGAGACGTCCAACACTCCAAAAGGAGACAACTTTTTAAAATGATCACAGTCATTTATTCTCTGTACGTCTGGCCTAACTTGGTGACTTAAATGCTAGGAACGGAAACAGAGCCCTCCAGGAAGACAGGTGGAAAGTAACACAGTAAGATTTTCAAGCAATACATACACAAGTGTGAAACCCAATAGACTGAGACACCTACAGAGTAGCAGATGACACTAAAGTAATTTAAAAGGGAACTCTATTTTATTGAGAATAAATTTTGCGTAGTTTTCTGTGAGTTGTTAATTAATTTCACAAATAATTCAATAGCAAAAAGTAAATATATTTTCAAACGAAACTAAAAAATCACCTGCTTAGAGCACTGCTTCTTGTGATGTATTTGGCGGGGTAAAGTCAGTGTCCTATTTTATCGTGTAGTTCAGTGGCGTTCTTCAAATTGTAGGAATGAGAAATTTAAGTATGAAATGTCGGGTCACCAGGGCTGCCTGTTTGAGCTGAGGCAACACAAAGTGATACCTAGTCTTCGTCCTCGTCAGACGAAAATAAGCTGATGCTGAACCAGTCCGTATCAACAATTGACTCTGGCATGACTGGGCAGTGTGGACTCTAGCCAGCCAGCTTAAGCAGCCAGCCAATACTCAGCTCTGTAACCTTTTTAAGTTTTGGTTAGTTTCCGACTATTAGCTGTATGAAGACTGTCATACAACTGTGTGTTGAGGTCCGTTAGACCCTGAAATTTTACACAGCCTGTTGATTTCCTGGGTAGTTATGTTCGTCTCCTCGTGAAACTTACATCAACATGTACTACTAACGGACCTGTTCAGGGGTGCATGCAAAATCTGGTAGTCAACTGACACTCACCTTGTTGGTTGTAAGTGGAAAATAATCAAATAAACATCATTTTCTATCATAATTCGCCGCCTTTACAATGAAAAATGTGTCGCCAGTTTTCAAAAAACAGCATGTGCCATTTCCTAAAGTTGTGCGGCGTCTTTTAGGAGATGACAACAGCTTTGCAGCAAGAAGGTTTGGTTTAAAATTCGATTTGCTGGTATTAAAATACTAAAAACTTGAAATGAAACAAGATCCGATAATTTGTTGTGACGGCGGTTACGCAAACTTGCGCTCGCTGTGGAGAACAATTGATAAAAAATCGGGGGGGGGGAGAGAAACTGGTCAAGGTCACGTGACGTAATTGCCAAAAGCTAACTCAAAAGAATACATCACAATTTTAGCAGTAGCTGATTAACGACAGAACGCTTTTCTAACACCGGTAAATAATTTTTTTTTCTTTTTTTCTTTTCTTTTCTTTTTTCAAACACTGTAACACCCAAAATTACTAGTTGAAAAACTAGCATGTAGTTTGATTGGTTGTCAAAAGTGGTTCTGAGACTGGAGATGAAAAGATATCAGAGGTCAGACTATTCCTGGTATCTGGCCAGGGCCATGGGTCGGTGCGTATAAAGAATGACCAATGTAATTATCCGGTTTATTGATTTATTTTGCTGGGAAATTGCTGGTTGTCTAGAACCGTAGCTGAAGAATCTTGCGTGATGAACAAAAATGTCAAAATGAAAATGAAGCTATAAAATTAAGCTGAATTTGATAACTACAACACTTGATCAAAACTCAATGCAAACTCTCGTGTCTAGTCTCAGGGTCGCAAGTTCTAATAATAGAAATTGGTCATATGAGACAGGTGACATTTCAGGGCTAGAGTTCTGTGGGAGAAATATGATTGTGTTACTGCAGACGCAATCATTCATATTGGCAATGTATAATGCTGTTTGGGTAGTTTCGTGAATTTGTAATTACCCCCGCATGTTGTATCCACCCCCATTAATTCATTGGTCAAATGACATTGGCCTTTAAATATATCTTCCCGCCATAGTCATTAGGAAAATTCAATTTCTGTTTGAATTTTAACGTCCCAAATCTTAGAGGCTCCCAAACAGCAGAATTTTTACCGTAGTTCTTTATATGGTGATGCCTTGAAGCAGGCAATTATTCTATACTAGGTTTGTCAACTCAGCTAATTATAATTTAATGATCATTTTTTTCTTTAATCTATCAAGCAAAGCTTTTAAATTTATTCTCTGTTGTAAGAATAAATATTTGTAAATCTGTAGTGTCTGTTTAATTTATTAGTGTGTTTGACATTGGAAGTCCCAAGTTTGTGCCTAATTTTCCTTTGATTGCTTTTAAATGATTGGGTTTCAAGAGGAATTGTCCACTCAATTACTTACTCTAGATATAAATGGTTTCCAGTGATGTAAGAGGTATTAAACATCAATCAGTTTTCTAATCAGGATTATTGATTCTGTAGCTGAATGTTACTAAACACTGGTCGTAGGAAGAAACTGCAATTTTCTAAAGTTATCCAGTAGCACCACCTACCTACCTACTTGTGCAAATGAGCATTTCTCCCACTAAGCTTCAACTTCCTATCAGATCTTTTTACTGGGTGTGGTTATTTCAGTTGTTCAATGTAGATTTGATGACAAACATGAAGATAGACAATATTCAAACATCAAAACAACAATCTTCAAAGGATTTTTAAACGATTTTACGTGTATTTTAGAAATGTTATTCGAAATTTGTCAATTAATACCGCCATTGTGTTAAAATTTTTGTTCCAAGACTTTTAAGTCTTTTTGAAATATAAATCAAATTTTTAGTTTGCAAATGATGCTCCACATGTTGTTGCATGCTGTAATCAGATTACAATACATAATGTTATGTCAGGTGTACATTGCGTAGAAGCGAGACATCCCTGGCAAGAAAGCCCTAATCATGCACGACTTTTGGAGATATCACCATGTACTACAAGCATTTCAGCACACCATCACAAGCTAGCTTCCTTGACATGATTCTTGTGTCTACGGAACTCATCCCACTAATATCAGTCTTACTCTGTAAGTGCCAGAGCTAATCTTAGGTCTGCTTCATGAAAGTAACTTAAAGACTTAGAATATAAATTTGGTGTCATGCTCCCAGTTCACAGTTTCTGAATAAAGTTGTAGTCATGTTATTAAGACATCGCTACCTCAAGAAATAATGTGTACTATTTTTATCAGTTATTAACAATGATGGATATATTCTCAGATACTTTATTCTCTTGTTATGGTGAGTTTTAAGTTATTTCTCACAAATACTTATGTAGAGCGTGAGACCAAATTTCAGGAGTATCACCTGACTGTGTTGCTCTAAACCTCTTCGCTTAGACCATAATCAAGTGTATTGATAGGCGGACTAAATCAAAGTTGTTGCTTATTACATTCACTCAGCCTTCTCTCACCTATCTCTCACTCCTCTGAGGTCGGACTATAAATTATTTCATTGATTTTTTTTGTTTTGATTGTTGATTCACACTAGATTAGTAAAAATACTGCATTTGTTTTTACATTGAAAAACTATTCTTTTGTCAAATTGCTAATGTAATGTTACGAGTTGCACACCTATTTTACTGTCCGTCATGCGAGGGGCCGGAACAACTTAATTTTATTTTGCACCTAACATTAAGTAAGTGTAGATAAATGAGACTATGGGCTATGGTTTCTTTTTAAAGACTAGATCTACTCTCATTTGTTTAATATCCAAACTTTCTTATCCGTTATACATTTAGCTGTAGTCAGAGAACAGCTCTCCCAGGCTAATATTGACTGTTTTGTAGATCGAAGTAAAATGAATTCTCTTATATCTTGTGACTTCTCCTTTTTCTCTTCAGGACCTTCTCAAGCAAGTGCTGGTGATGGACCTTTCTGCTGACATACACTTCGGTCGAGTTTTCATGAAGCCAGGGTATGTTTAGTACTTAAACTGTTTGCTGAGTCAAAACGTCTGTGTGTTCAGTATGTTTCTCATCTGCACCCATGTTTGTGTGTTAAGGTGTAATGCTCAGTTAGGGTTAATTTTGAAAACCGAAAGTAAATCTCTTACTCGAAAGGCATGGAAGAAAAAGTTGACCTTGAATATGTAATTTACTCAATGTCGTCTGCTGAGCTGTGATACAAGAACCGTAAATTTTCTTCAATTTGCTCACATAGATAATGTACAAAATTGCTGTTCTCAGCAAGTCTTGTTACATCGATACAAAGGTTCAAATTTTGCAGCATTTTTAAGAGTGATAATTAAAAAGTACCAACAACAATTAAAACGGTAAATTTTATGTTTACCGTATTTATATTTTTGAGAATTTTATTCCACTTCTCTGCCATGTTATGTTTCCAACTTTATGAACTTAACCATAGTCAGCTGGTAACAATATCACATACTCATGTCATCTACATTCATTCACAGCGTAGTATTGGTTTATTCGCTACATTAGCAAAACTGACCTGCATATTAGCAATAAGGTTTGAAGGGAAACAGCAGTCTTCCCCTAAACATTACACCACTCTAAGATGTGCACATATTTGCTGGTCTCAGGAATCCTCCATATTGTTTAAACAACAGCGCTAACTGTCAGTGTTTGAGGGACACTGCAGACGCACATATAGCAGCTAATGAGCGCTGCTTACAGAGGGAATGTTGCGCTGCTTCGACGGGCTACTTTGCTATTCTAGTGATGCTGTATTTTAGCATCGATTGACAGAAACTAATCGATTCTACACCTGCACAACACCAGGGGTGCTGCGTACACGGAATGACGGGCTACCTTGCGATTTTGGCTATTCTTCCAGTTAGGATCGATTGAAGGTTTTCAATCGCACATTAGCATCTAATCAGTGGTTCTACACCTGTAGAATACTAGGGGCGCTGCTTACACAGAACGACGAACTACCTTGCGATTCTAGCGATTCTGCATATTAGCATAGATTGAAAGCTTTCAATCACATATTAGGAGCTAATCAGCTACATTGAGTAAAACCATGAGACTGCTAGTGGCACGACTTGCATTCCCACAAGATGGCACTAATGTCAGACTGACGTTGTGGGCCACTAATCTGCGATTTCATTAGTGCTATTCTGGCTAATCTTACAATCTGTGTTTGTTGGGTTTCTAGTCTAGTGATTTAGCCAATATTACAGGCTCATGTTTCTTTAGTGGTAAAACCAATATTGTGTACGTTCTTTTTGAAGAGAAGTTTGTGGCATGTTTTCTTTGTTTTGAATAATCCTTTACTTTTGTGTTGCATGCCTCCGCTCGCTACATACCATTCATATGCATTTGTTATGTACCGTTCCCCTGGATTGTTAAAACCAAGAAATTTCCAACACCATGATCTGATCTAGGATCACATTCGATTAAACTTGACCAACAATCCTTGTGTTGGTAAAAAGCTGTGGTCAGAGCTTACAGTCACACTTAGGAATCAGCAGTTGAATTTTAAGTCTAATTTCTCTGAAAGTCAACCATTTTTTTGGTGATAATATTTCTTAAAAAAACATCTTCAAGACATTTGTTGAACTTCGTCTGGAAATAGTATTTTTTAAATGTTGGTTAGCATTAGGCGCTCTGTTTACAACATAATTGCTGGATTATGTGAGTTTATCAGATGAACGAAAACAATAAGAGAGCAGGGCTATGTAAACATGATTAGTTTGCTAACCTTTTCCTCTTGCTTTCACGGTCAAACTGATAACAACACCTCTCTAACCCAAGTTTTCGATCAGCGAAATCAGGTAACTCATCCCACAGTGCAGGAGCCTAACGTTTTCATTTGGATTGTCCAGACACATACGAGTAAAACCAATTTATGAATTAGCTCTCCAATTTAGGATGGCGTGAAATGAATTACTTTGCTCAAGGTCGGAGCTTGAGTTCCAGATTTTAGAAATAGACAATATTGGCTGTCCCATATTCAGAATTATGAGAAACACAGAAAAATTACCCATTTCAAATTATGTTGGGTGGGCAGCTGTTTTTCAACGGTTTTATCTCGAGACTTTTATTGATGCAAAATACACTGTCTGATATTTTAGACATGAGAAACGCAAAATTGCCCATGTCCCAATCTTCAGAATCAATAAAAATCTATTTGGCTAGAATTTCAGTGTCTCCCAAACTCGAAAATGTTTTTGCACACAGATCACAGTAGACAGAATCCTTCGATGTTAGGAACACTGGTCTAGCGTTCTTTAATATCCGACAGGACAAGCACCACATCAGCAATGACTTCAGGGTAATAAAATACTGGCTGAAATAAATAAAACTATCGTGTAGTAAAACTGGTGATTTTTATCTGTTTGGCTTCGGGAATTCAACTCCCCATGAAATGTTATTTTGCTATAGGGTTTTTTTTTGGAAGAAATGCAAAATAAATATTAGCCAAAACAGTGTGATTGTGGTCTGTTTGTTGACCAAGAGAAGTAACTATGGTGCATAATTGGTTTATAATTTGTGAGCCCTAACAAACAGAATGCTTCACAATAGACTATGTTATCTGATCCTGGAAGCCACTTTCTTCTGGAGTTGAGCTTAAGGGTGATATTTGTAAGGAGCTGTTAGTATGTAGGAAATGCCGAGAGGCAAATAGCTACACCTTCAAGAAAACATTAGTTTTCATCGCAAGGGACAGGAATATTTCTTTAACAGACCGTTTTGTTTTAAGGCTTCAATCAATATTTTTTCCGATTTAAGCAGGGTGCGCGGTTGCGAGATTGTTTCTCCAGGCAGCACAAATTTCTTACCAGAACATTTGACCCTACCATAAATAATTTTTGGTAATCAGCTACTCTTCAAAGTGAAAACCAAGGAACCATTTAAAATACTGTATTGTACACAAAGTGTATTTAGTGAAATCGCTTTAAGTTCATAAAATTAATGTACATACTAAAGTAGAAAACCAGCTAGCTGTACAAAGACCATCGTCAACTATAGTCAGGTACCTGTGTGTTGAACTCCGTTACACATCGAACTTTCACACAACTCTGGTAACTCAGCTCGTCACCTCGTCGTGAAACTTACAGCCGTTTAACGCCATACTTGTGTAATTCTCCACCTTTTGTAACAGAGAAGTCTGGCATCGTTTTAAAAACAGTACGCTCGTGACACGCTGACATACGCCATTCCCTAAAATTTGGCGACATCTTCCAGAAGATGATGACAGCTTCGCAGCAGCAAAATTTGTTCTGAAATTGGGTTTGCTGGTATTAAAGTACTAAAAACTTGTAATGAAATGGAACCAGTTCCTGTTGTTATGACATGTACGCAACCTCGTGGAACTGGGACGAATCGTTATAGAAGAATCGGAGAAATTGGCCAATAGGTGGCGCAATATTTCCTGGCGTCGAAAGCCGACCCAAAGGAGTGTACCACAATTTTAGCAGCAAAATAACGGTAGAACACCAGTTTTTCTAACATCACTAAATAATTTAGTTTGCTCAAGGAAGAGTTTAGTTTTTAATGACATCGTTTATTTTGGCGGTGAAAAAAATAGAACTCTTCGATTCCATATAATGACCCGGTGCACTACCTGGAACAAAGGCAGTGCCGAAATGGGCACAACAAAGGTCAGATGTCATGCAGCTGGTGAGAAGGAGTTTGTGGTGTGGACTATGCATTTCAGGTAGTAAATGACTTGGTTTTGTTGTTGAATAACTCTACAGTGAAACAGAATTCTTCATCCTAGGCCTTCTGCTTTGCACTTAGTAACAATTTGATAGGATTTTAATGAATGCTAAATTACATTGAGTGAATTTAGGAATGCTAATCCAATTAGGTATCTCACCCTTGCTTGCCTGTTGTGCTTGCATAACCTTGTGAGTCCCTATACAGCATTTCTGGACATGCATTTTTGTTGTGCATGATTCCAGGGAGCCACCAGATCATCTAATTAAAATACTTTGAAGTCTGTTTCTTGGGTATGTTGTGTGCTGTCTTAATTTTAACCATTCATGATAAATATGTGAATTGAACTGTGTATCACCTGTCCTCCACTTGTATTCCTGGGAACATGGCCTTCAACTAGTGGATACTGCCTTGCATTCCAAATCTAGACCAACGTAATACCTGGTCAATGGGTGACATAGGTACCTGAGGTAATATCACGTAACGAGAACCCCAGTATCCCATGGAGACAATACTACTTTGTCATCTCTCATGTAGTAGCTGACAATACCTGAGAAGGAAAAATACCTTTTAGTGTTTGCCTGAGACTGCATTTTTGCATCATATGACTTAAAGGAACATTATTGACAAGAAAACGTGATTATCTGTGATCAGCCTCGCCGTGGAATCAAACCTGGAACCCTTGAGTGTCAGTCAACAGCTATCTTGGAGCAAACCTCACTTGATAAATGGCGAAGTCCTATAAGTGTACTGTGGTAAAGTGCCTTTATGTCACCACATGTCTGGCAGACAACAGTGTGTCATCAGGTATTTGAAATAAATTCACAAAAACTTATGGATTTTATTGTTTTCTAGATATAAAATCAAATCTAATACATAGTAACTGCAAAACGTCGTATCCCATTCAGCATTTAAATCCCAAGAATGCATTGTGTGACTATAAAACTTCTGTTTAAAAGCTAAATCAATCTGATATTGAGCTAAAGAATATGTCATCTTGGATTCAAATTTTTATTAAGTGATGTAAAACATAATTAAGGAATTGAAAACCAACAGGTTTCATTTCGTGTCTGACTTCTCGTACTTTTTGTCAGGTTTGTCTCATTCTGTGGTAGTGTAATTATTTCCGGACTGTTTTCATGGCTCCCAAGAATTTGACATAGATAGAAAAATTTGGAATGTGGGTCAATGGACTGCAGTGTTTGAAAATGTAGAACGACTACTGATACTCTCAGACGTGACAGGATTTCACTACCAACTGCTATTGGGAGAGCCTCCCTAACAGCATCTTGCCACTCTAGCATTTTACATTATTTTGTGAGATATGTATTATTCTTACATCCTGCTAGCTTCACCAGCCCCAGTAACCACAAGCCTAATTGTAATGGGGTACTTGAAAAATATGGAAAGACAAAGCAAAAGAAATTCTAGGATGCTAATTTTCTGTTCATGAATTAAATTCTCTGCAGAAACAAAAATATTCTCAAAACCAACATTTATCACACTAGCATCTTTAATTTATCACATCAGGACTGCCGGAAAGTTTTTCATGCCAGGATGCAGAATTAATTACGTTAGGAGAATTTCGCACGTCTGGAAAACTTCACACGTCAGGAAAATTTCATGTCGGGAGATGACATGTCCATCCGCAAGCACTTGACCACTCAAAGAGATGATGTAATAGGTACACAGTGTCTCACTGACAACAGTCAGTGACAATGAGATTAATTTTTTGTTTTCTTCCATGTTTTACAACAGAAGTCAAGAATGTACAATTGGACACAATGTACTTGAATGCGACTGAGTATTACAGACACAATGGATCGTCATTGCCCTGGCATGAAATTTTCTCTTGGCAAGAAATATTCTCGTGGCAAGAAATTTTCTCTTGGCAGGAAATTTTCTCCCGGCAAGAAATTTTCTCCTGGCAAGAAATTCTATGTCCTGGTGCGATACATTTTGTGTGCTGGCGTGAAAAATTTTTGGTCCTGAAGTTTTAAAAATTTTGGTTCTGGCGCAATATTAAATTTTGGTTTTGAGTATATTTTTTGGTTCTGCACTTTAGAGAGTTTAATTCTTGAATAGAAAATTTGTGTCCTGGAATTTTCCGCTTTGGCTTTCCATAGAAAACATAAAATGTAATGGCATAGCAAAATGGGTTTGTACTTGTTCAGACTTTGGTGTACAATGTAAAATTTGTGTATTTCTGTTTGGCTGACATTTTGATATTTAATACTATTGAAACTCTCGGGCAATCATAAATTGCTTTTGTCTTCAATTATTTTGTTCATTGAATAAAATATTTATATCGTTGAACAACCAATTGCTCCCAGAAGTATCATTTTTCTTGTTAATTTGTTTGACAATTGTTTTAAGTGTTAGTCTGTAATGACAGTCATAGTTTGGGAAGGCTTCAGTTAGCCACAGCCAACGATAAATTGGAAATAGAAGGAATTGTTCATTGACACTTGCTAGGAAAAGGTGGTAAGCCACAGCCGTCCATTTTGGTTGATAGAATTCTTATTGTATGATTTGGACAGATTACTTCAAGCTATAAACTCACAAGCAGTATATATTTTGGAGTACCTAATTTTCCACATTGACCACTGATATATTCATATGGACCACTGCTATATATGGTAATGTCATTTAATTCCTTTTTAAAACTTTTTTGTACAATAATGCAAATCTCGTCATGATCAGATCCCAGGATCTACAGTACTATTGGGTACAATTCACTTTGACTTTCAATACACATCATTTGCCCAGACTTAAGTGCCAATCCACACACTGAGTTAATACCCTAGAACAAGTTACTCCTGAAACTTAAGTTGTCGCTAAGTTTGGGAACTGTCTGGACTCTACTCACACTAGTGTAACTTGCTCTACCTTGTCGAAGAAGGGTAACTTATTGCGGCGTAAGTTCCACCACTTTTAATTGCTGTGTGTCCGTAAACCTGGGGCAAGGTCGAAGTAATTATCTGTTGTAGCTACAAACAAACGGGTCTTGTTACCCTGCTGTATTTGCATCAGCTATTGTCATGCACAGAGTGTAGCCTTCCGCTTTAGTCTAATTATTGGATATGTGTGTATGCGTGCGTGCGTATGGCCAATCCGCGTTCAGTGGGACAAGTTTCACTAGTGCAAGTTGTCCTAGGGTTAGTTTCTGTGTGGACAGGACAATAAGCACATGCATGCTGAGTGTGCTCAGCTATGCTGAGCGTGCTGAAATGCAGCTTGCAATCACATTGATGTAACCAAATGACATTTGTCGATTATTTTCCATTATAAACAATGACTTATGACCACAAAACACCCTATCTTTCCCAAAATATGACCAAGTTCTTTTTTGTCCGTTTCAAGCATCTGAAAGGTTTAGTGAGTACTTTCACTCATAATTTTGTTTTGACGTTTTCCTCCTCATTCATTGTTTTAGTTTTCATCAGGCAACGCCTACGCTAACATTTGGGGTTTTGTTACCCCCAAGCCTAAACGAGACTAAGCCAGACTGACTGAACTCGTCCTGATCAATTCACAAATTAATGTTCATGGCTTAGCCGCGATGCTGAATAAAATCTATTTGCTAGTATCTCTTATAATGGATCAGTTTTAAAAATTCAAGGACGGCCACTATCAATTTTAAAAACAATCATGTTGGTCATTTGCTAAATTACTTATTGTTCATTTTTTGATTTTGAAAGTCGTACGCTTAACAGGCATTTTGGTTTACAGTAGCATTTGTCTCATCAAACACGTTCAGCTAAACCAATGAATAAAAACTTTAAGGCCCTTTCATACTGACTTAACTCCAGTCTGAGTGGAGTGTCAGCGTAAACTGCAAAGTTAACTGAACCATTCATACCAGTTTTGGTAGTAAACAGACATCGGAGTAAATGGTAGGTGGCGCTGTTGTCATTGAAGTAATCACAAGGTACCGCTGATGCATTGCGTGCACACTAAGATTTTTTTAAATATGACCATTGAGAAATTTATATGTGCTAATTGACATAAAACTTATTTCTAATTCGATTGGGTCATTATTTGAGCAAAATATAAGCAACTATTAACTAGGACACTGCCCTTTAGTTGTTGACGATGACAGTGGCCCTTGGCGATAACTACGATGGGGCCAAAGTTGACTGTTCATACTATCCCGCAGGGTCGACACTCCGCTGCTAAATCCACCTGTTTACTTCGAAGTTAACTGGCGTTATTAACTTCGATCCAGGACTGAAGTTAAACGTTCATATTGATTGCAACTCTCTAAAACATTGACGTGTCAACATTAATAGTGTGAAAGGGCCTTCAAGCTCACTTCAATCTGTGATGGCACCATCAAGCCTTTGATGTGCCGAGGACTGTGCTGTATATTCTGAGGTAAACAGTGCTCAGTTTCTCGTCCACGTGCGTGCGAATCCTGTTAGTGTAAGATTTGCCTAATGTCAAAAGTAAAAAGTTCCGATGTTTAAAGTTGCACATTTTGTTGTAATTTGCCAATGAATTTGATGCAAAATGACAAAATTTAGAGTGCGTGAAGTGAACAGCATGTACTTGGTCAAAGATATTGTCTCAAACATTTTAGCAGACACTGAGGAGGCAATGTGGCCTAGTGTGATAGGTGCCCGCTTTCTTTACTTGAGGTTGTGGCTTCGAGTCCCACTGGGTCACAGTGCTTAGACCCTTGAGCCAGATTTGTTGTTACTCAGTTCGTTTTAACTATATAGTAATAAAGCACAAAAATGGTTCTAGGTGATCAGTGCAATGGACCCACGTGTGCTGCTGCGCACATCTGGTACAACTATGCCAGACCACCTGCAATTATTTTATTATTTTAACAGACACATATTAAATCTGTTGTTTAGACAGGAGCAAAATATGTCTAAGTAGCAGTGATTAAAAATAAATGTGCTTTCAATTATATTTTCTGTGTTAAAATTAGTAATGATGACAAATTGTGCCTGGGTGAAACGTACACCATTAGAGCTGTTTTGGTGATCTTAAAGGCTGATGCAGTTCCATTAAATAGCATTGATTATACCTGCGTATTTTCTGCAGAAGTAGTAGAAAAAAACTAAAAGTTATTACGTTGTGCATATGCTGATATAAACTTCGTACCGTGTGTGCTGAAGTGATTGGAATTGTTGCTGAAAGCAACAGAAATGTCAGATATAGAGTTAGTTCTATGGTGCACCTGTTGTGACTAATTGCCTAGTACTTTAAGCCATGTTAACCTTAAATGCTGTTGTTCATAGCTTAGTCCAAAAACATTGTAACTATGGTTACACTGCTTGCAAAAATGTTAGAGATATTCCTTCAACTTCATTCTCATCAGTTTTATTGAAGCCTTTTCTCAAATAATGCCTTCTCACCATGATAATTTTTTCAAAATAAACAGAACACAATACACAAATTTTGGTAATTCTAAACTACTCTTGTCATTCATTGAATCTTTGCAATGTGGTTATTGTAAACTATGCAAACTCTGACCTATGTTATGCATGCAGCACATTTTTATTATCTGCCTTTTTATGATCAGATTTAAGAAAGCAACCAATAGCAACTTGGGCAAAACCATTTGAATGGTGCTTTTTTGTTTATTAACCAAGCAGGGCTCAATTTGGCATCCTGCAGGTCAGTGCAACCCTAGATTTTGTTTGGTGACATAATCTTCACGAAGTTGCCAGGCCCCATCACATCGGACGGGGAGTTTGACAGTTATTGAGTACAAGACATACTCCCAATTTTCCGGTCATTCAGTTCGCCGGTTCTTCAACTCATTTTATCGACTGTTGCCAGTTACACGTTGTTTATATGGTCCAGGATTTTCTGCATATGGTGCTTCAGTATTGTGGCGACCTCAGTTTTTGTTTGACGATCTGGAAATTTTGCCATGTTGCATTTGATGAGTTAACGTTATGCGTAGGATTTTTGCTGTGGTACCCACGGTAGATGTATAATCTACATCTATTGCGGGTTCTTGAAATGCATTTTTCAGTTTAATAATTCAATTTCATATAAACTTCATTTTTTATAGAAAATGTGCAACTTAAAATGTGGGAAGTTTATATTATGAATTAGAAGTACTTTATTTAGTTGTTCAAGGAAATAGTAAATTGCCATGACATGAAATTAGCATTTACAAACCTTGCTATATCAAAACATAGGCTTTGCAATGTGGTTTTTCCCCATGCTGTCTCTTAGGACATCAATTGTGGTAACAGCAAAGTTGATGCTCCTGCCGAACAGCAAGTCAAGCCTATTCATTAAGACATGCCAGGGCTTTCCCACTCAGGCTTTGAAGCTTCAGTAAGTCTGTAGCTTCTTCAATGGGAAAACTTAACTTCGATATTGAATCGATGTTACCAGCGCGAGTTTACTCCGCAGTAAAAGAGGTGGATTTAATAGCAAAGCATTGATGCTTCGTTACAATGGGAACACTTTACCTCGATGACATCGGTGTTAACGGCAGGAGTCACTTCTTGCATTTGCCAGCAGCTGGCAGTGATTGATTAATGTTCGTTAATATTTTGGTCTAATATTTATTTGTTTGGCATTCTTTTTCAATTCATCCATGTATTTGCTGGACTATTTATATTAAAAAATCATTGGACGTATGATGTTCGCAAATCAAGTTCCCACCATACTGCTCTTTGTTCGGATCATCTGTTAGCCTTAACTCAAGAGTCAATCTTCTAGTACATTGTTATGCTCCCATCACGGCAACTGTTGGCTGCCTTGTGAAGATGACATTCTTATTGGGGAGAAGGATAGGTCCTTACCATTTTAATTGGGACAAAAACACCAAGACAATCACTTCACTGAACAAGTTTTCTGGTTAACTTCCGTGCTGATGGAAGCGTAATGCTTAACTTTGCAGTTAAACACAGTTAACATGGAAGCTTGGATAGTAGCTGAGTTAACTGTATGGGAATGGACCTTTAGAAAGTGGTGGGCCTGTTATTATTTCCACCAGATTATGTTTATTGCATTGGAAACACAAAGGGTTTAGTAAATGCACTGTCTGCAGGTGATAGGGTGTAATTTGATAAGGCAACTTAAAAGTCATGGAACATACTTTGGGAGCCCACCAACCCTAATGACTTGGGCTCCCAAATCAGTCATTATCTAATGTAGTTGAGGCCAGAAGACCTACTTATTGACCTCAGTGAAAGTCATTAATTGTATAACTGGGGTTGATAAATGATCATTACTCATATTATTCATGGAAACCTTTTTAAGACAGTAGGATACCTTTGCTACAAAAGATCATAACTATTTATGGTAGGCACATAAAACTATTTTTAAAACCATTGATGTTCACAGAATCTTATGAGCAATACCCAGGTGTTCATAATTACAGGATTTTTTCTAAAAACTGTGCTTTTTTGGAGACTGATGAATTATCTACAAGTACGTTCTTGCCTAGGACTATTTTGCACAAAACTTTCAAATTCTATTACTTTATAATGTAAGTTTCAAAAACGTATCTGGGATTTTTATAGTCCTTTTAACCAACAACACCACTGTCAGAAATGAAGAGGTCATTCCTTTAAAAAACTGAAAGTCTTGATTTTGATTACAAGCTAAACTCAGACTAAAAGGCCTGGGGATGTCAACATTACTTAAAGAAATGGAAGTTACGATTTGAACGTGAAAATCATGTTATAAAAATACCACCATAAACATCTGGGCATTGAGTTTGTGCACATAATAGGATTCTGTGGTCAAGGATTAAAAAAATATATAGTTATATAGGTCTTTGAGAGTTAAGGAGTTCAATTCTTGGTAACAAAGCATCCTATTATCGTAACATTGATCAGTGATAAGAATTTGTATTAAAACAGTTTGCATGAAAAGTATCAGCCATCAATCATGTGGTACCTTTCACTGAATTTATGATAGAAATGGTTGATATCAATTTAAAATCTTAATTGATAAACTTTGATCAACTAAAATAGCATGTGTGTTATCTGATAATCCAATCAAAAATATACTTGAAAACAACGTCTTGTTTCAGCAAGCCCACCACTTTTGCTTCACTGAACTATGATGGCCGCGCCAAACTGTTCTTTGGTCTCCCTGGGAACCCTGTGTCAGCCACTGTGACATGTAACCTCTATGTGATTCCTTGCCTAAGGAAGATATCTGGATGGAGACAACCTAACTGGACAAAAATTCAAGTCAAGGTAAAGTTAATATACACGAATGTTCAAGCCGACGAAGATTTTTGCCCAAGACTCTGATGAAATTTTGGAGGAGCATTTATAGAGGTCATTTCTTGTTGATTGCTGACCTTTGTTTTCATTCACAATTTTCTTTGGAAGATCAGGCTATGGACGAGATTTCGTCAGCTTTTTGATGGTACGTTGTTATTGCAAATTGTCGAATAAAAGTTTTGTAACAAGTATTTTTATGCGCCCACATATTTATATGTGGACGCATTAAGCTGTCATCTCCGTCCGTCCGTCCGGGCGGCGTCCATCCGGTGTCCAGCATCCGCTGCTCTATCTCCAAAACCCTTTGAAATACGTTCATGAAACTTGGCATATATGTTCAATTCATGAATGGGACGGTATGAGCGAAGTTTCGGATGGATCCAACAACCGGTGTGCTCCCTAGTGGCAATTTTATTTTTTTACGCTTTAAAAGTCCTGAATGGATTTTCATGAAATTTGGTATGTAGGCACCTATTAGTGAGATGACGCTATCCTTCCGTTTTCGGATGGATTCGACGTAGTTTGCGCCACCTAATAGCCATTTTTAATGTTTTCGCTGGAGGAAATACTTAAATTCGGCCTTTGATCGAAGTTAGCAGTTGAAGTTAATATTAATAGTAAACGGGTGGATTTAACAATGAAATGTCGACACATCACTATAGTTGGGATGCTCAACTTCGTTGTCCATTAAGTTGTTGGCAAGGGTCACTTTGCAGCTATGATAGTGGTGAAGGTCATATCAAGTTACGCCACCTGTTGATTACTTCAATACCAGTTAATTACGAAAGGCTATGGGAAAGCTCAACTCTGCAGCTTTTGTTGACACTTTGCTTAAGTACCAAATTTAACTTCATGGGAAAAGGGGTTGAATAAGGAAAAAGATGAGACCCAATTTTATTATGCGCCCACATATTTATATGTGGACGCATTATGCCGTCATCTCCGTCTGTCCGTCTGTCCGTCCGGGCTGCGTCCGTCCGGCGTCCGTCCGGCGTCCGCTGCTCTATCTCCAAAACCAATTGACATATGTTCATGAAATTTTGCACATGTGTTGCTTTCATGGATGGAACGGCATGAGTGAACTTTCGGACGGATCCGACTGCTGGTGTGCCCCCTAGTGGCAATTTTAGTTTTTTGCGTTTACCTCTTTATCTTCAAAGATCCGCAACATATTTTCACAAAATTTTGTTATATAGGCATCTATTAGTGAGGCGATTATAACCTTGCGTTTTCCGATGGATTCGGCGTAGTTTGTGCCACCTAGTGGCCATTTTTACTGTTTTCAAGTCTGCTTTTTAGCGTCCACCTCTCTATAAACCAAACCGCTCTAAGTACGATTGTGAAAATTGGCTTTTATGGTCTTACTATGAAAACGACGGTTGACGATGATTTTCCGACAACTTCGACTACTGTGGCGCCTCCTAGTGGCATTTTTTTGTGCCTATGGCTATATCTCCTAAACCGTTCGGAGGATCTTTACTAAATTTATTAAGTGTAAATAAATTTATATGATGTTAACGGAAGATGACGACTTTCAGACAGATCTGACTACTGGTTTGCCCCCTAGTGACAATTTTATTTTTTTACGTTTACTCTGTATGTTTAAAGGTCCTCAATGTATTTTCATAAAATTTGGCATACTGGCATCTGTTAATGAGGTGACGCTATCTCTCCATTTTCAGATGGATTTGACCTAGTTTGCGCCACCTAGTGGCCATTTTTACTGTTTTTGAGTCTGGTTTTTTTTTGGCGTCCACTCGTTTATCAACCAAACCGCTTTCAGGATAATTGTAAAAATTGGCATTTGTGTTTTTACTGTGAAGTGGATGGCTGACGATGATTTTCCGATGAGCTTGACTACTGTGGCGCTTCCTAGTGGTAGTTTTGTTTTTTGCGCTCATGACTGTATCTCCTAAACTGCTTGCAGGATCTTAACTTTATTTAGCAAGTGTATTTATATGATGTAGACAACGGACGACAATGATTTTCGGACGATCTGACTTCTGGTATGCCCTGTAGTGGCAATTTTAGTTTTTTATGTTTACCAGTCTGTATCTTCAAAGGTCCTCAACAAATTTTTATAAAATTTTGAATATAGGCATCTATTGGTGAGGTGACACCGTTATCCTGTTTTTGGATGGAAGCGAGATATTTTGCACCACCTAGTGGCCATTTTTGCTGTTTGCAAATCTTGTTTTTGGCGTCCACCCCTTGATCAACCAAATCATTCTAGGGATGGTTTTGAAAATTGGCGTATATGTTTTCAGTGTGAAGAGGAGCTTTGATGATGACGACTGACTACTGTGGCGCCTTCTAGTGGTAGTTTTGTTTTGTTTTTCACCCATAGCTGTATCTCCAAAACCCACTACAGGATCTTTATTAAATTTAGTGTGTGAATTTACCGTAATCGTTCGGGTTAACGCCCATGCTCAGTTAACCGCCCATCCCCGACTTTTAAAGTGGATTTTCGATTTAACCGCCCACTGCTCAGTTAAGCGCCCCCCTGCAATTTTTCAAGATTTCTAGTTAAGCGCCCACTGCTCAGTTAAGCACCCATCCCTGACTTTTAAAGAATGAAGATTTAGCGCCTAGTGCTAAGGAAACGCGCGATTCCCCGACTTTTAGAAAAAGATTGATGATCACAATGAGTGCAACGACGCCGGGACTCCGAGACGGTGGTTTAGCAATCTGAATTACAATACAGGTAACGAGTTATTGTCTTGGGTCATGAACTCACTTCAAAATATAATACTTAAACCTTTTTGTCACTTTATTTTCTTCCCTTGTTTGCAAAGTTTAAGAACGCCGCCGGCGTCAAAACCTCCGCTTTCAGCGACTTTGTCTGCCGCGCTGAGTTTCCGTCTGCAGTGCACTAGATAAAACATATATTCGAAAAAATCAGGCCAGAGAAATGTGACAATGGTTTTGCCAACCCTCCAAATTCTATTAA
>NMRA01000391.1:181932-235058 GCA_002633005.1 Phoronis australis | reverse complement strand
TGTCGGGATTTAGATCGCCAGGTAAGATTAACCGCCCAGGGCGGTTGTCTGTCGTAATAAGCGCCCATGTTCGGTTAACCGCCCATCCCATACTTTAGGTGGATTTTCGATTTAACCGCCCACTGCTCGGTTAACCGCCCTCCCCCGATTTTTTGGATTCGCCAATTTAACCGCCCAGGGCGTTAACCCGAACGATTACGGTATATGAAGATAACATACGACGACTTTTAGGTGGATCGAACGGACGCTGTGCCCACAAGTAGCAATTTCATTCTGTTCTGTTTTCCTTTTGTTTCTCTGAAGTTCCTTGACAGATTTTTATGAAATATGGCATGTTCCCGTTTTTGGATGGATTGTACATTTTTGCGCCATCTAGTGGCCATTTTTATGATACATGTAAATAAACCTAAAAGCACACCATTTGCGATGCATTCGTGGCATAAATGGCATTTGGCTGAAGGCACGAGCTTATTGCACCTTTTAACAAGTCAATATTATAGGGAAACATAACCCAGTACGCTTATGCACAGTGTGGCTGTATAATAGTATTGCGTTTATTATGTTTAGCATTATGTCATTTGTTTTTTTTCAGTATTCTTGTATTCTCCAAATTTATAGTGTGTGTAAATTGTAAAAGTAAGATTTTCTGAAAAACGTCCACGTAATGGTCGAGTTTTTTAAGCGTTACTGATGTTTCTCCATGAATTCTGGGTAGCTTTCAGCTGAGCAAATTTCTTGTGAGAAAAGTAAGATCTCATAAGATTGAAAGGCAAGCATTTCGTGATTATGCTGGGGAGGTTACTAACCTATCCATGATGGCCGCCGTGGTGATTGATTGGTGAAGTTGGAATGTTGAATTATGGGATGCAATTCCGTGTTTCCTCTCCATAAGCAAAGATTTTTCACCACAGGTGCAAGCTAATGTCTTGCAGTCTATGGAACTCACATCCTCGACCACTATCACAATGGGCTTACCGGTAATTACATGAACAGTTTGGTAGCTATGATCTGTATTTTCATGGCTGTAGTCTACTCTGATCGTCGGGGGTTTGCGAATACAAGATACATAAAACATTGCTGAATGACACTAAATTAAGGATTCATACAGCTAACCTGCTAAGTTCAAGAATTGAGGAGTACATTATACACTAAATAACAATTATGATGTCACCACAGCCCATATCCTGTTTCTACTTAACACATTGCGTTTGATAATTGTATCTAGAGGAAAAATTGTTAAATTATATGTACCAAGTTCGGAAAATGATCATTGTGAAATTTGACAAAGATGTTCCTTGTGATGAAATTTGAGTGATATTGGTATTTGGCAAATCCGTCTACTGCTATACCCCCTAGTGGCTGTTTTGTTTTTTGCACCTCCTTCAGTATCTGCCAGGTTCTTTTAAGGATTGTCATGGAATTTGGTAGGTGTGTTGCATTAATGAGAAAATGGCTTACATTGAATTTTGGATGGAGCCAACTTCTGCTGAGCCGCTTGTGGCAAATTGTGCCTTTTTTCTTCAGCCTCTGTAACTGTCAAGTTCTTTTAAGGAACTCCAAACTGAAATTTCAGACATGTTTCCTTAAAAAAGAAATTAACCTGCTCGCAGTATATTTTGTGGCTGTGGAAATTATAGAAATTTGGATCTGGTTTTAACATGTGTTGTTCTGTCTCCCAGATTGTTTAATGAATATGAAATTAGACTAATGTTTTTCTATTGTCAGTTGACATTGCTTTTCAGACAATTTTGGCTATATAGCTACACTTTTAGTTGTTAGATTAAGTTCAGATTTCATCCTGGAAGAGTGTATAGCATTTGCCATTTTTGGACTTGTGCTATACCCCTTTGTTAATTAGTATTCATTTTTGATATCTGCTGGTCTATCTGCCGAACCCTTTTAAAAGTCATTTTGGCGAATGAGCTTCTATTAGAATGTCAGCTTGACTGGCGTCAAATGTTGGATGGATCCGACTGTTTCAGTCCCCCAATGGTAATTTTACCATGATTGCATTTGCCAATTTTAAGATAATTACCACTGCAACCAATTTTGAGTTCGATGGTGTTGTTCACTCTAGTCCTGAAAACATTTGCAAAAAAAGAGCAGCCGTCTTTGCCGTTTGCGATCGGTAGGCACCAATCAATGGTTCCTGTTGTAAGTTACGTATATTAACTGAATAAGTAACCTCAACAGCTCTCATATCGCAGCAAACGTCGGAGAAATTCAGCCAGTTTATTGCCCCTGTATTATTGTTGAAAATATATTTTGTTTGTATAATTAAAAATCTTTTTTCAGACTGCACACGTAATCTATGGTTAGTCACGGATGAAACCAAATGTTTAATTTTAGCACATGCCTAATGCATTTTCTTTGTGAAATCTTAGTGCAAACTGTGTTTTGTTGGCCATTGGCTACATTATAGTGCTGTGCAGTTGCATACCATAATTACAAAACCTTTACTTTGGGGATGCCACATGATGTACAGTGGCCTTGATACACAAGCAAGTGGTAAAACCAAAGTCAATCTTTTCAAGCAGTCAATCTTTTGTTGGAGCTCTCTGCATCAGTTGGGACTATTGTGCTCTGGCAATTAAAGTATACTCACTGTCTGATGTTATCAGGGCTTATTTCAGCCAGTTAATTTTGATTACTCTAAATCCACTAGGCCCTTTCATTGGAACATCAATGCAGGCTTGGATGTTTTGGGGAGTTGGGGTCAATATGATTGGTTAACTTTAGTCCTGGATCAACAGCACCAGTTAACTTCGCAGTAAACAAGTGGATTTCACCGTAGCGTCAACGCTGCAGTGCATTACGAACGGTCAACTTCGATCCCATTGAAATTTTTGACAGGGGTGACTGTTCATCAACAATTAAAGAGGCCTGGGTCGCGATGCACAGACTAAATTGCAATATTGAAAGTGGTTCTCTGGCACTTAAAGATAATTTAACCTGCTCACCAGAACTTGTGTAAACAGATGAATTGAGAAAATGGTCACGTGACACAATGGAGAAGCACTTCTCCAGACATGGAGATTCTTTAGTGCTTGTTTGTGTGCAGTAGACTTAGTCTTCAAAAAATTTAGAACAAGTAGTACACAATGCAACCGGCATTTTTGGTTTTGCCGTGATGCTTCTTACAGAAGCCGGGCATTTATTGATTACAATAGTGCTACACAGACCCAATCTGAGATTGCCGTTTTTCACCTTCAGATACCTAGTATTAGTTACTCATTAAGCACACAACAATGACAACAAAGAGACTTGACGTTTGTTAATTTCATCATAACATTAGTATCCTTTGGAATTCTGGCCTCTGCTAGAAGTTTGATGGTTCTTCGCGTGTCCCAATTTTCGATCCCATCTGGGTGAATTTTCTTTTAATGAAACCAGAATGGGCCTTACTCTACATTGATTTTCTATGTTCATATGCATCCAGTTATATTATTAAAAATTTCACAATTTTACACGAGTCATTAAATGAGACCTCAAAATCTTCAAGCTTCTGTCACTTGCAGACTACCACTGCTTGCGCATACTATATGTTATGCTGCCTGTTAACTTTTCTGTATAATATTAGAGTGTTTTTATTGGATTGGTCATTCATGTAGCTACTGAAATAAGTACTTTTTATTGGAATAGAATAAAAATAATGTAATTGGATCATGTTGCAACCTGTAGGCCGCATTTCGTTAAATTCACGTAGTAGATGATGTTTGGTGACTCAGTTAATTCTGCACCCACGGACCATGACATCTGTCTAACGTTGGGTTTAATTGGCTTACCCTGAGTATTGGGAAAGCATATTGAATTTATTTTGCATGAAACAAGATCAGTTAGAGTTACCGTAATTCAGCGAGGGATTTTATTCCCGTAGGAGGTCTCGAGCAATCATAAATTGTCAGATCTTTCTGGGTCCAGAAATCACTTCTAGACAAGTTGAGACAAATATTGTACAGATACAAGATGTCAATCAAAATTAAGTTCCATTGACAGATCTCGGTGTTATAACCACTTTAGTCTTGGTGTCGCTGAGCTACTGTGAGTAACAAGTGATTTCCACTGGATTTACTGTACCTGCCGTCAAAAGGATCAGTTACCGAGTATATTTATTCTTAGCTAATAATTACCTGTCATTTCCTGTGTTAGAACTTAAGTACACCCTCATTACAGTTTTATGACTTGCAAAAATTCCATGCTCCGCACAAACACGTTGGAATTTCATTCACAAAACTGGAGTCAATCGATAGAACTTGTATCATCAAAATTCTTTTTCTTCATTTTGTTATTTCGGTTGCTGTGGCAACTCAAAATTGACTGTACCATTGAGTGCAGCTTAGCTTAACTTGAGTGTGAAATATGAAAAACGAAACTTTCTGTGAGAGCTGGTAACAGGTTATTTGTAGTTTAAATGTTCTTGTTCAGATTTAGTTACTGGCTGTGAAGCACAATTATGCGCCCACATATTTATATGTGGTCTCATATTTCCGTCATCTCAATCTGGCGTCCGGTGTCCACAGCTGTATCCTAAACCTTCACAGGTTCTTGATGAGATTTGGCAGATGTGTTCCTATGAAACTGAGGACAGACGACGAATTTCGAACCTCTCCTACTACCGGTGTGCCCCCTAGTGGAAATTTTAGTTATTTACGCTTATCTCTGTATCTTCGGAGGTCATCAACGAATTTTCATAAAATTTGGCAGTTAGGCATCTATTAGTGAGATGAGGCCATCCTCTCGTTTTTTGATGGATTCGAGGTACTTTGCACCACCTAGTGGCCACGTGTACTGTTTTCGAGTCTGTTTTTTGGCGTCAGCCGTTCTATCAACCAAACCGCTTTAGGGATGAAAATTGCCATATATGTTCTTACTGTGAAGAGGACGGCTGACGATGATTTTCCAATGACTTGTACTACTGTGGCGCCTCCTATTGACAGTTTTGTTTGTTTTTGCGCCCATGGCTATATCTCCTAAGTGCTCTTTATTGAATTTTGCTGGTGTATTTATATGAAGTTGACAACAGGATGACGACTTTCCGACAGATTGGGCTACCGGTGTGCTCCTAGTGGCAATTTTAGTTTTTTACGTTTACCTCTGTATCTTAAAAGGTCGTCAGTGGATTTTCATAAAATTTGGCAGTTTGGTATCTATTAGTGAGGTGACGCTACCGGTTTTCAGTAAAATTCGAGGCTTTTTGCACCACCTTGAGGTCATTTTTACTGTTTTTGACTGTCTTGTTATTTGGCGTCTGCCCCTCTGTCAACCAAACCACTCTAAGGATGGTTGTGGAAATTGGCATGTATGTTCCTAATGTGAAGCGGAAGTCTGTCAATGATTTTCCAGCGACTTTTTCTACTTTGGCGCATCTTAGTGGCAGTAATGTTTTTTGCGCTTATGGCCTCATGGCAATACATGTTTTTGGATGGATTCGAAATATTTTGCACCATCTACTCGCCATTTTTATGTTCTAAATAATCACCCCTAGAAGCACACCGTTAGCGGTACATTGGTGGACGTAATTCAACACTCCACGTTGCTCTTGTTATCAGGTGACATCTATCAAGGCTCTGGTTGTAGTTGGTCTCATATTTTTCTAATCCTTAGAGTCATCTCAGTTTAAAGTTTACTCACTATTTCAGTCCATTACGGCGTTTTCCCGTTGCTCCCAACTTGACTGGATTGCCATCTAGCGATAACTTCGATGTCACTGTCTAGTCATAAAGTTAAGCGAAGTTTTGATGAAGCTTCGGTAAACCGGAGTTCCCCTAATGGGAATGCATCATCCGTCCTTTTGCCGGGTGTAGTTGCTACCTGACCTGAGCCTGTTTGTATTCAGTCTCTGTGTACTCCTGTTGTAGGCTCCTACTGCCTGGTTGTATTCAGTCTCTGTGTGTACTCCTGCTGTAGGCTCTTACTGCCTGATTGGGAATTAAGACTTTCATTGTTACTTCCACTCCATTACTCACTCAGTCTCACGTTATGCTTGCCCACTTTGGCCATTTGCAGTCCACAGCAGTCAAAAAAAAACTTGTATATCCCACTCAGTTGAAATCTAATTCAATTTAGGATTGGTCCAGTATACTCCACAGACAAATAATTACTACAATTTTTGGTAAATAGCTTACAATCAACAGATGTTCACAATCTTATGAATTGCACAATCTGATCTTGGGAAATGATCTTAGACTGTGAGTGTCTCTTCCTCTCTTCTTTGGTCACGCATAATTAATGAGAACCAGGGGACATCTTTGACGCTCTCCCCCATTCAAATTTAGCTATACACTCTATGTGGTTGCAGATCATTCTGATAAGAGGTGGTGCACACAAGTCAAGTTGCTCCATTGTGTTGCTCCAGCAGGTTACTCAAAAGAGGCTGGGACACTTCATATATTTGCAAGGCGCGTTATGTCTCTTCTCATGTAGTTAACCAAATTTTGCTGTTCTAATAATAAAAAAGTTCAATTTTCAATGACAAATTTAATTTTTATTGTGCACAGTGACTAGAATGGACCGGAAGGAATGTTAGCAGAACCAGGCAGCAGTTATATCATTGATACTCATCTCTGTTTCCTAATCCCCTAACAAAAGAAGTCATAAATGTCTGCCCTGTTGTAAGTGCCTAATGTAATCCCAACTGGTAAGAAGCATTCACAATCACCAGTTGGGAGGTGGGATGTTGGGTGTCATGAAATTTGATGAACTTGAAAATTCGCCTAAATTGTTTTTAACCAAAAATGACTTAACCGATTGCTACTGTAAACCATGTTCTAGTGTTAAAAAAGGTCTACTTTTTCCCTGTTTATTTTTTCCTGAAAATGCTTCCGGGATTCCAAAATACATGGGAATGACATTAATGTGCCTTAGTTAAAAGTGGAATTTTCTTCGTGTCATGACTGAGAATTTTAGAGAAAGGAAATTCAAGGTGTTCAAGAAGCTTTTCCATTGTCCATTTTAACCGGATGTTTTTAAAATAGATGTAGGCATTTGTGATGTATCACAATCGCAATCACACTACATGGTAAATTGTTTGTGTAAGCAAGCATGGTGACATAGTGTGAGGTCATATGCTGGATATTCACTTGACTAGTGACCACTTGAACACAGTGCAGGCAATGGCTGTGTAGCACTGGTGGATTTCACTGTGGATTTCGTACGACTTTAGCTCATTCTTAAATGTAGAGAAATGCTGATTGTGAATGTTTTTGGTACCGCGACATTTTAAAGCCCTACACAGCATCATCTTTAAAACGACAATCTTATTTCATGTTTGGGTGTAGCTTTCTGTTTTAACACAGAGTTAATACTTCTGATTTTACGTGATAATACTATAGGCTCAAGATCACTGGTTGACAAACTGTTTTGAAGATAATTTCGACTTGACCTAGCGCTGCCGCATGCGGGACTAAAGATTTGTTGACATGGATATCCTGAAAAACCAGTGATGTTGCAGGAGTATATTTACACGCATGTCTTTCTTGATCACAATCTTAATTTGATAATGTAATATACAATTATGTTTTTAAAGTGATTGGTCAAGTCTGTTTTAAGGTGATTGGTCGATTCTGCAACTGTTAGGTTACATGTGGAAAAATCTCACCGATTTAGTACACAACATGGCGGCAAGTAAAATTTTATTTTCATTTTTCTTGAAGGATAAGTAGTGTCAAATTACTACTGTGTTGGTTTCAAATTCTGCACTATACACCTACCGGTAATTCACGCAGTCACTATTTTAAAAGTGAGCCTCTCTTTAGCTTTTAAAAACAGTGCATTCTGCACTTAATCACAGTGCAAAGCGTGATTTTTCGCATGCCTTGACGTTATATTCATATCTCAAATTCATGGTTTTTTTAAACCTCAAAAGAGGCTTACCTACTAAAATGGTGACTTTGTGAATAAGGTGTATAGCTAGCATCAGAAAATGGATGTTCACAACTATCAGAACCTTTGGCAACTGTTGGTGAGGTTTTTCTATTGTATCTGTAAAACACTGATCTGGACAGCTACAAATATAATGTTTTAGATTCTGCAGGTTTCTGTTTTGTTGAGTTTTGATATTTAGTTCATCATGCCGTAAATAATGTACTTACACGAAAGTCACGCATTTCTTAAGAGATGCGTGACTTTTCACCGCTTGTCCTTCTGAGCGGCTTTTACCAGGATCAAAGAGAGTGCGGTATCAGAGTCGGACTCTGAGTTGCGATGATCGCATTATCCGATGCGAGCGAGACCCCATTAAGTGTAATTACCCGACCATAAACTGTTGTAAACATCTCTGCCTGTACATAGTGGCGAATTTTCAAAATGCATTAAGCAACAGTTTTCGTTAAAAATAAATTCCACAGCTGTATTCAGATGAAAAAAACAACCAAGATTGGTTTTCGATTTTTAAAAATCGATAAACTATTAATCTAAAAACTATGAACATTGGGTACAATTGAAGATAAACGACTGTGCGTATTGATGTACTCGGTGGATTTACAAACACTGATCAGAGTTAACAATATCACGTTGATTATTCTTTTAATATACACCTAAGCTACATTGAAACATCTATAAACAACATACAGTGACTAAATTAGATGTCATTAACTTTTAAAACATCGCTTATGGTCCAGGGCATGTCGAACTACTTTACTTGAGGAGTAACACACTAACCAGACAACTGATATTTGCCAAAATGCGCCAATTTCGATGGATTGTAGTTGTATAGGAAAACACCTACGGAAAGACAAGAAGATGGATAGCTTTGTAGTAAACGAGAGAGTGCAAACAGTGGATGAGGTTGGTCGGTGGGCAAGAGCTGTGATTTCATTTTTTATGACTGAGGAAAAGCTAGAACAGTTATGTAGTTACTGCAACCAAAATTCGTCCAGAGGTTCCAAATCCTCAGTTTGGTTATCACCATAATCGCACTTTTGTATGTATTTTATGATTTGAGCTCTAATGAGAAAGATTGAACTTGAACTAATGACACATGTAGTTTTGTTTGCTGTGACATGTTTGGTGTACCTGTAATCTGGAAAATTCAGGGATGGGTTCACAACTGACTTCTAAGCTGTTCTGATTCTTCGTTTAAACACAAAATAAAAAGATAGCAACCCTAATTGGTAAGAAAAAAAAACAAGTCAACAGGAGTATTAAAAATAAAGCATTGAAAACAGGTATGAAACATATTTAAAACCAACGTTCCTTTGGGAAGTGGCCCTTAGTCAAGATCAACGCAAATTAACTTTTTAGTCCTTTTGTTAAATTTAAAATGTACCAAGTTAAAACTGCTCTCCATATTGCAGACTTTAACTCTGTTCAAATGCCAGAGAAAAACAATTTGGGTGTAATAACAACCACCATTGTTAAGAAAGTAGTGTTAGCTATTACCTTCCACTTCATTAGCTCAAATCTAAATCAATACAAAGGGCGTCATCATAAAAGTTGTCTGGGGCTTAGGGAACCAGAGTGGTGACCAGTGTAAGGGAGAAATTCTCCACATGTTAAATTATGTGCTATGACTTGCATTGTGAAGCAGACTTCTTAAAGTAGTTGGTAGAGAAGTGAAAACAGTCACTGTGTGTCCATATGTGCCACCATAGGTTTGGCGTATTCAATGAAAAGGGAAACAATTAATTTCATTGATACATCATTTATTACAATGCATGCTGAAAGCAATCAACTAAAAATTCCCCATGATGGATTTTGACTTTTTGCTTCAGCTAATCTGATGGTGAAATTTCCATTGGCACTCAGCCATCTCATGGTGGAGTATTCCCCCTGTGCTCAGCTGTCAGCGGGGGGAATTTTGGGGTACTATGTCCAGTAATTTTGGTGTTTACTGTATTTTCAAATTATTACACAGTCACCCAATCCAGTCTTTAATAGGGCTTTTAAGAATAAAAAATAATATCCTTTCAGACCACCAGCGACCTTATGTTGGATCCCAGACCAGAGTATCACAGAGCTGTGTTGTCATGGCGTCATGGTGATCCAGTTGCTTGGGTAACCAGTACAGGAAATCAACTGAGCAGCCGTTTGTTGAGCATGAGCAATGGGGTTAATGTTCTGTTGATGTTACCGCCAGTTTCGGAGGAGAGAAAAACTATTCAAACAGGTGAACTTGTTGATGCTTTGGTTATTGGAAGAATTTGAGACTCGGCTTCAAAGCATTGACTTACTTGTTTCACATGTTTTTGTAAACAAGTTCATTTGCGCCCAATGAACTTGTTCCAATATTTGAGACGTGGATTGAGTCCGTCTTTGGTGCCTTGATTTCGGTAAAACATTTTACATGTGAAACCAATACTTTTATGTTGAGACTCGTTTCATATTTATGTTTTCATGAAGACATTGTATATGCTTTTTAAAGTACCTAGAAACCCGCCAGTGCACTTATGATTAATGCCCAATATGAAATTGGTTTCAACTGATATCTTAATCAGATGAGAACTGATTTCTGGGTTTCCAAACAGGTTGTTATTTCTTTAGACCTGATGCTTCATCATATATTTACACACTGTGACAATATTGTTTGTACAGCCTAGCAATAAGAAACTTTCAGTGTTTTCGAAGCCATGAAATTTCCTGTAATTCAAGTAAGGAACAATTTGAGACCAATTTCATTATGGTAAGTGGTCCAAATCAAAAGTTGGTTTTTGTGATGAGGGTAGAGGATGAGAAACCAAGCAACGGTCCACAAATCAGTTTCAAATTTTTGTTTAGTCAGCTACACTTTCTATTTGATATCTTAATCACATTTTATTTTTGTTTCTATCTTGTTCACCTGACGTGTAGGTTGTGTCTTTGATAGGAGTTTGTCCATGTTGTTTCAAAGCAAATAGTTCTCGATGTACTCACTAGGTGGAGCCCATTTAATATCCATTTACTAAATGTGACACTACCTGCAGTCACCAGTATGGATATTTCTATATACTTGTGGGTGTATTTCAATGCCTGTGGGACGGTTATGTGCTAATGTGTCGCAACAAATTGTGAAGTCTTCAAGTCTTCAAAGTGCAGTCAGGACTATTGATCCATATGACATGATTCAGTGTTATAATACGGAGGCTTGAAAGAGTAACTTTTTTCTGGAAATAAGCCAATAGATCTTACTGTAGATTATATACTTTGTGCTGCATGTGACTGGCACAAGCAGAAACAGAATACACCAGTAAAAGTGGAGTTGTCAAACAACATTGTGACTTATCTCTTTGAACTTGAATTAATCATACTGTCATTAAAGACATTTTCTGCATAAACAATCAATAATTGTGCTCGTTTCATGTGTAAATGTAAAAAATTAGCATCAGTGACTCACTACATTAAAAAATCTTTAAATTTGGTCTGTGAGAATTGTGAATTTTTATAATTAGTCCTTGGTGTGGCTTAAATTGTGTCTAAAACATCCTTACTGTTACGATCAGTCACTCATGGCTGTGGGTGGACTGGTAAATTTTCCCACCAGTCAGCTTGCGAGTTCCTGCGTTCTTTGATGCTAGACATTTGTGAGATGCTTTCAGGGAGAAATTTTGACTTACCCGGTATGGAATGAAAGTAGTTATTTAACATTCCAGACTTGCTGGCCATCACTTCAGTTGGGACCATTGAACTAATGGAACCTCGTGATAGGATTTTGGATGATATCCTCAAACTCACAAATCTTACGGGAATGCACGGAACATCACACTAATTCTGGTGGGCTATCTGGGACCCAAATCTTAGCTTCAACATGGAACTTCAACTCCCAATTTAATTTACAAAGTCAGATCATTGATTTTTTTATTTGCATTAGGAGTAGCCAGCTCGGAACTTTAACTTGAACTTGAACTCCCTGTTAACTTACAAAATCAAATCATTGAAAATGTCTATGTGAGTTTTAAAAAAACAGATTAGCCTTTCAGTTGTTAATTGTTAAAGAATATCATCAAATAATAAATGTAAAAACAACTTTCACTTAATAGTTGTTTTTGTTAACCTAAGTGGCGAAGTGTTCTCACTAATTATGTTGGTCTGTGACCATCTTTGCTTTTTAGGTTGTTTCATGCAATACAGGTCACATGTTTTTTGTTTAATTATCCAGAGATTTCCATACCTGATATCCCTAATGATAAGGAGTCTCGTCTTATTTGTCCACTGTCAACATTGAATTCTTGAGCCTCTTGGGAGTGCAATTGTCAACAACTTTCTCACCAACCTCATTTAAGAACAGTTGAAGCAACCACTGCATATTTCCAGGTTCAGTTTGCCAAATTGTAAAGCACACAAATTTCTATTGGATTATGCTCCAACATTATCTGGAAAGAAATTACAATGCAATATACATAAAAAGAACTGAATGAATGAAAATTCGATTGAAGTTATTCATAAAATGGAGATTTGCCTTTTATGAACCAAACTGATTCCAGGCAATATCCATCTTCTCCCCTTGTTTTTGTGACTGAAAGTTGAACAGTGACCAACTCCGACACCCTTACTTCAAGCTGTCGTTCTTTGATTACCACAGTTTCTGTATCAAAGAGGAGACATTCTGCAATCCAACAGTGTGAACATTTATCTGATACAGTTACCATGGCTAAAACATTTTAGTTCTGATAACTTGATGTTTCTTGGTTAGATTCAAGAAATTTACCCACTGACAAATCTTGACGAAAAAATAGGAATTTGAGAAAAAAGTAGGCAAATGGGAAGAGATGGGTGCCTGAGTTAAGAAGTCATTTCTAAACTAACAAGATGAGATCGGTTTTAGAACAAGGTGCCTGTATCAAGAATTCCTTACGGGTTTATTACCCCTTTAAGGAAAACATTTGGAGTGTGACATAAAGTGTTTTTCAATTTGTGATGCACCCTCTGTTTTGTGTGCACCACTGATCGTCTTGTTTGTTTTTTACAAAGTTGTACTGATTTGCACTGCTGTTGTTGGTAATATTTTTGCAGCCGTGCCAAATGTTGACCACTGTTTTCTGTTCCTCTCAGTAGCTGCGGCAACGATACTGCCTTTCTAGTGTCAAGCAAGCAAACCACAGTTATGCTATGTCATGTACTTTCGAAGTAGTTTTTAAGCATAGCACTTTTTGTTCCTTGGCAAACGTTTAGTCTTCAACAAGCAATCGCTGGTCTCGCGTGCAATTCACAAATATTGAATTCGTATTTCTACTGTTTTTCAAACACGAAATAGGTTTCATTACTGTTTGCACCAAATTGGTAAAAAACGTGTTGTGGTGCGTGGGGGAAATGTGTAAATGACTGTTTTACTGCTCAGTAACTTGCCAAGTGCCCGCGTGAAAACGAAACTGCTGATTGACAAACTGCGACATACAATATAGAGTTTCGTCCTCGCCTTGTATCTACACCAGTTTGCCACTTCATTACTTTCGTGTTAGAGAAACTTTCTGGGTAGCAAATGTGGGTTTTCACCTCGAGTTGTTTACCATCCATCTGACAAAGCAGCTCAAGTTATAATCATGATCCGCTTCCATTGCATATTACTATATTAAGTGTGGAGCATCCGATGTTAGGATTCTTGCTGGATGACTGGAGAACTCCATTGAATTCGGCGAACATGAGTAGCCCCAATAAATAAACATATTCTTTGATCTATGGCCCAATCTGACATCAGTTTCTTTCGCGGACATTCGTTTTGGGTTGTTCTTGTTTCCGAGCCGCCTGTCTTATTTCGCAATACTCAGCAGCCAATAAATCTGCGATTGCAGGGTCATTAATATCAATTAAAATTACATTGGGATTTTTTCGCGATTTGTTAATGTGATATATTTATTACAGCGACTAAGTCTTTGCAATCCTTTCAAAATAGCTGATGCGATCTTGTTGGAAGTCGGATCAATAATCACGCCGTCTCAAACACTGAAAAATCCCGGGGTCTCGAGCCAGCCTTTAGACTTTTCCTGGACTTTTTGTCAACGCAATGCACCTTATTGATTTTTTCTATCTTTCACCTATTTGGTCACCTTCACCACATTACGACCCTATCATGGAATTGTTTTTGTCAAAATGCCCTGTTCCCAGATTTTTTGTCGAAAATTGTACGCTAGTGTGCATTTTTCGTTCAAAAAGCCTCAGTTGCCGGCATTCCAGATTCCAGTGCAGTATCCGGAAATCAAAAGAATGTAAGAATGTGTTATAGGTATCCTTGGACGTAGTTTTATTTCAGATATATTACGGTACTCAAATAGTCCCAGCAATACTTTAGCAACATGAAAAACGTACGTGGAGTGTCATTTTCGTGCGATATTGCGTTAACCCGAGAGCAGTACGTAGTAAGTAGTTGCATTGAGTTGGTGTCGGAATAGAACTCACGTAAGAATTTTGCGGTGACGTAGTCGAATGTAAAACAACAAGCCTAATCGTTCATTACATTTGGTAATTTGTGGCGTCTGTGGGGTCAGAATCATGCCCACAATATGTTGTAGCAATCAAATTCACGTGTGTTAACTTTCAAGGAAGGCTTTAAAGTTAAATTTGTTTTCACAAGTGTTGAATTTGCTCATCACTTGATTGTTGTGAGAAACGGGAACCGCTCGCCATTTTTTATTTGTTGTTGTTAACCTATATCCAAAACAGTAAGTGGCTCTACTTGAGAAGAAAGTTGTGTTGCAATGAATGCCGAATTCAACGCTCCGATTGGTTTTCTACGGTTTCATCGATATGTTTTCTATTGACTAACAATTCTAAGTGCTTGACTATTGTCTGTTGCTTATCTTCTTGTTTTGCAACAGTTACAAAACACTGTATCCTCAATCTCCAAGTTTTAGTAGTGTCCGTTGTCTCGTGCTCTTCTCTCTTGTTTTGTTCCAACTGTTTCATGTTCAACTGAATGCGGCTATGCTATAAACTCGACTTTCGTCACAAAAATTGATTTAGGTTGTTTTTTTCTCTTGAGTATTTATTATTTTTGTTTGAAATTCATGCGCGCACCCGGGGGGCTCGTTCGAGCCCCCATTTGGCGAAGTAGGCAAAAAAGTCCGCTTCGGAGAAACAAGAAGTCCACTAAAAGGCGTAAACGCACAATTCACAGCGCGGAACGTGGTACCCCGTGTTTTTAGTCCTCCCGCTTTTTTGTGAGTAAAATGCCCACATCGGCAATTCGAGCCCCCCCCCCCCATATTAAAGGCTGGGTGCGCGCATGTAATTTTGAATTTTCGCCTAGTTGTATCAAGGACCAATTCCTAGAGTTCTGTGGTTGTACACCAAGCTTATGAGATACATGTATGATGAGCATGTATGTATGCCAGGTTTTCTGCGTTTCCGGGAAACTCGTGCAATATTTGATATTTGGGATTGGATTGGTTTTTCCATCATAACTGATCTGCAGTTTTTCCCAGAAATGAAATTGACAATACCAGTGATGTTTTCGGAAAAACAAAAGTACATGTACCTACGCCGACATGAGAAAAATGGCGTCTCTTCTTGTATTGTTCCGGATGAAAAATTCAGCTGTCTAAGAATGTTTTGGAATTAACCCTTACAAAAGAGTGGCGTTTCTGAAACAAAAATTTAACATCCCTATTCTTACGTGGAATTCTTCGATTGCTTTACAGGGAATTAAAATACTCTTCCACCTCCTGGTTTATTTAAGTTTGAGTTTTGCGACTTCCGCTTAACCTGGTCTGTGTTCCGTAGACCCAAGAATCTTGCGTCACGGTAATGTGGTCATGTGCTTCGGATGCATTGCGAAGTTTTGGGTTATATTGCATTTTCGCGATGGAAGGTTCTCGCGTCCACGGAACGCTTTCCATATTAGCGGTACGTGAAAGAAACGAACAAGTGCGGCCCGCAACGATGTTTTTTGAACTAAAGCACTTATCTCTATGACAAAATACGGACAAACTGACATTTGTATCTTCATTGCAAAGAGAGCGCGACTCTCTTCAAAGTCGACGCTGAAATGTGGTGTATTGTTTACTTTATAGATTCTGAAATTGTCGTGGATATCAGTGTTAGATTTATGCCAAGATGAGCATCAAAAAGATCACTTAAGAGGTAAAGCGACTCTTTAAGTTGTCTGAAGAGGCAAATCGACGCTAAAGCAAAATGATATCGCTTCTATTCTCCTCACCTTTTGTTGTGGTTTGGGTATCAACTCTTGTTTGTTAGTTTTATGTGAAAAAATCTATCCTCATTTCAAAATCTAACTGGTAAATGTACCGTATATACGCGTATTTAGGCCTTGTGGTTATATACCAGATATGCGGCCGGAATTCCGGCAACTGTCAATAGTTACACAATTTGTATCGATAAACGAAAAGCTCTTGTGTATCACTGCGAAATCTTAAGAGATATCCGACTAAACCGTCATTTGCGTCACGGCAGTGCATCACGTGTACATCTCACGCACCCGGCTATTCTCGGGTTACGTAAAGTTTGTATCAGTGAGGCGCATCAGTTGAGTAACAATGTGCCGATCGTTGTAATACTATGGTGATGTATGGAACGTGTTCTTCCCATAATGTTGTCCGCTCATCGAATCTTCAACGGAAGTGCTGGACTCAACAGGCAGTGTACTTTTGAACAATATGCCATGCGCGCACCCAGCTTAAAAATGGGGGTCTAACATTTTTGAGAATGTGGACCTTTTACTAAAAACGGGATAGGTTCAGAGCTATGAGTTGTGTATTCTCCACATTTTGGTAGTTCCCACGTTTTTAGTGGACTTTTCTTTCGTTTTCTACTTTTTTCGGTGTTTTTGTTTCTCTGAGGCGGTCTTTTTTGCCCACTTCGCCAAAAGGAGGTGGGGAGACTAGAGCCCCCTGGGTGCGCGCATGTATACCGTGGTTTATAATTCGTTCCCCGCGTTAGCTCCAAGCGGGGATCGACGTATCCAAGACCGTACGTCCGAACGCATTACTTAATGTCGTTGACGGCATATCTCAAGATTGAAACTAGATTTTGATATTATTTTGTACCAATTTGTAAGTGGGGCTACTCCTGGGGTCTCTCAAAATGTTAGATTTACAGCTTTTTAAGATTAGACTCGGGTTGTTCACCAAGGTTTGTGACCAGATAAGATCACGTTTAACCCAGGAAAAAACGAGCATATACGTCTCAGAATTGTTCTGATTCTTTTATGAATGACACTTTACAATTTCTGACATCGATGCTTACATTATAACTGACCCCAATCGGGGTTTCGCACACGCTTAATTTCAACGGTCTTTTCACGAAGGAGTACTTAGTAGTGTAGTTGACCAAACTTCAAGGCTCCCAAAACGTAGGTCTTCCTCTGTTTTCTTTTGAGTCAGGGGAATGAATATGCGCGAGTTTTTTTCAACTTGCCTTTCAAACTAAATAAACTATTTTGCGAAGCGTGCTTTGTCATGTGTCGTACACGTGACGTTTACCGTTTGCTATAGCGGCGCTCCTGCTGTGCATGCTACCAGGAAGTGCCATTTTCTTAAAGCAAGCTGATTCAGAAATTCCCGGTAACACTACGTATGTTGTGTGCCTATGTAGCTGATTACACAACATACTTGTCAGTGCTACCTTTCTGTGAAAATTTTGTGGATTAGTCACGGCCGACTTTTTCCGATTGGGGTGTGACATTATGACGTCACATGAAATCGCGAATGTCTTGTCACCTTGAATAGAAAAAAATGGTTCTTCTGCGAATTGTTTTTATGGCTGTGGCAAATAGTCAGTTTAGAACTTTCAAATTGGGCAAGCGACTTTCTCCCGTTTCTAAAAGCGTTTGTTTGCGACCACACTGGCGGCTTTTCAATTCCATGATTGACACGGAAGACTTGTTTTATGCGCCCATAGTCAGCATCTCGTCCGTTGTCTTCCAAAGATACCTTCCCTTGTCCCGCTGATTATCTCAAGAATCGTTTTGATGAAAATAATGTTTTGACACAAGTATGTCTATTCGGTTCGGACAGTTTCACCAATCGTGACACCACTATGCGTTATAGTAGTTCTCACTATTTTTCAACAAGAAATTGTAAAAACAACCACGTTTATAATAGTCCATGCCCGAAACTTGTCGCAAAGGTATGTTCTGGAAATATGCAAGCGCCAGTCGATTTTCGGACAAATTTGACTAACGTGGCACCTAGTCTTGTTAGCGGTTTTTGTTTTATACTAGGAATTTGTCTGCCAATATTTGGTGATTTTTGCGGAAAGTTGTCGCTGAAGCATGCGCTCATTCGGAACACCTCGGCTATTTTCGTAGCCTCAAATTATCCATCGGAAGCATATGCGAATTTCATTCATAGCAACAAAGGGATTTGGTTGAGACAGCTAAAATCATTTTATCTGCCGCACTGGTCTCAAAAGTCGTACTCGATCGACGCCATTATTAGTCTTTAGTCTGCATCCTGCCTCCCGTTCAGTTACGCTATGACCTCCCTAAAAAGCAAGACTTCGCGATATTACGTAAGATATTGCCGTGCATCTTAAATGAGAGCACGTGACTTTGACTAGGTTTTAGCTAGGTCCTAGTGTAGGTCCTAGCGTCTACTGAACGCACGCCTGATGCGCTTGTAACCGTCAGTCACGTGGGTATACCAGAGCATTCGGCGGTAGTCTGCATTTTGAGAGTAACATACACGTCTTACCGAAATAAGTGAAGTTCGCGTATGCGCAGGGCTTTCGGAAATCCTTGGATATTTTCGTAACCGTCAAAATTTTCCAGTCGGATATGAGCGTTCTGCTCATGTGCAAACTTCAATCATACGGCCAGCCAGTCTGAATGTTCGCATGACTGAAGTTTGCTTCTCCGCAGACTGAGGACGTTCACCTCCGAGGGAAAATTTGAGACTACGAAAATACCCGAGGTGTCCCGGATGCTTCAAGGGATAATTCGAGCCTTCGAAAATATCCGAGGAGTTCCGGATGGTATGCGTTAGTACCAGTCGCTTTTTGCGTCGGCTATCCAAGTAGCCCCTTTTAATTTTCGGCGGGATTTTCCTTGTCCGTCATACCACGGTCTTGAGAAAGTTTGATGAAACTTGACACAAGGACATGACGGCGTTTTCAGTCAGTGATTTTACCAGACGTAGGGGGTTCTGAGCGTGTGATAACATCTAGCTTCTTTGTTAACTGCCAAGCACACTCTTTTGTCTTTTACGACAACAAGCAGGCCAATTATCTACCAGGCTTATTACAGACCACGTGTGAACACAGTCAAACTCAGAATGAATTGGTGTGTTCGGAAAGAATAGATTGTCGTAACATCGGTCGCAGTTGGGCGATTTTGGTGATTCAAAAACTAAACATGATCACCATTTGACGAAGATTTCAGAAATTCGATTGGTTCATGTTTAAATATGTTATAACTTTACTTTTATTTTTAACAGCACAACCCAGTCAGGGTAGATACGATCTTATTGGAGATTAGGGCAATTATCGAACACAAGAGAGCTAGCCCTCCTACCATTAATGCCAGAATGGAGTTAATCAGTCGTGTAACATATTGGCTACAGGGGTAAACTTCCCAACTTGTTGTTGGGCTATAGAATCGAACAAGTTGGGAGCAACGGGAAAACGCCGTAATGAATTGTGGCTAGCTGCGCACAATCAATTTTGGGACGGATTCGACTACCGTAGCACCTACTGTTTGGCTGTTTTCGTCATCGTGTTTCTTGTTCCTCTGGCACAATTTTTTGTTTTTGTTTTTTTGTTCGTTCACACTCTACAGGTCGCATTTCGCGCGAAATTCACACACAACATTTAGCTCCGGAATATCTCGAAGCCTATCGTTTTTGTCTGATCAGATTCAAGATGGCGGGCGTGGCAGCCGCTTTGCTTTCGATTTCAGATTCAAATGCTCATAGAGGCTGCAATTTTTGACCGTTGAAAATCGGTACGATTATTTTAGCAGACGTGTACTAGACCTACAGATTTGCTGTAAATTATGAGCTTCCGGTCCAAAATGGCGGAAATATCCGCCATTGCGATTGGGCACCTCAATTTCAGGACGAAAACGTTTTGTCGTGTAGAGGCTGCATTGTAGAACCGGCAGTTGCTTCTAAAATTTTCATGTCTGAGTTTCCTGTAAGTAGCTANGAGCAACGGGAAAACGCCGTAATGAATTGTGGCTAGCTGCGCACAATCAATTTTGGGACGGATTCGACTACCGTAGCACCTACTGTTTGGCTGTTTTCGTCATCGTGTTTCTTGTTCCTCTGGCACAATTTTTTGTTTTTGTTTTTTTGTTCGTTCACACTCTACAGGTCGCATTTCGCGCGAAATTCACACACAACATTTAGCTCCGGAATGATATCTCGAAGCCTATCGTTTTTGTCTGATCAGATTCAAGATGGCGGGCGTGGCAGCCGCTTTGCTTTCGATTTCAGATTCAAATGCTCATAGAGGCTGCAATTTTTGACAGTTGAAAATCGGTACGATTATTTTAGAAGACGTGTACTAGACCTACAGATTTGCTGTAAATTATGAGCTTCCGGTCCAAAATGGCGGAAATATCCGCCATTGCGATTGGGCACCTCAATTTCAGGACGAAAACGTTTTGTCGTGTAGAGGCTGCATTGTAGAACCGGCAGTTGCTTCGAAAATTTTCATGTCTGAGTTTCCTGTAAGTAGCTATTATCGTGTGCTGCTTAACCGGAACTTGTTTTCAAAATGGCGGATCTGACGCATTTTCATCAATTTTCAATCGTGCTGGGATTTTATTTTGCACAGAAAGAGTAAACGACGTGAATATTTGCATGTGGATTGTTTAAGGTATACTCTTTCAAATGAACTCTACAATTTTTTCTCTCATAGTTACCGTTTTTGAGTTATTTGACATTCACTTGAAAATTGCAAAATTTGAAAATTTTTCCAAAATTTTGTGGAATTTTGTGAAACTACGTTGTTAGATAGAGTTTTGAACGGGCTTTCAGCAGATCTTTTCCACTTTTCGCTAGGACATCTCTTTTTCGAATTATTTGAGGTTTTCTGATGACGCCGTTCCTTTGTTAACTGATTTTGCTGCGTTTACCTTCTATTGAACAAGACCATTTCTTACTTACTTCCGACGTTTTCATTCGTCACATGATCGTAATCATCGCCATCATCATCATCATCAATGTCATAATTGCCATCATCATTAGTCATTGTCAAACACTTATCATTCAATGTCGCAAGGTGTCGCTCTCCAGATGAGCTTTCAGTTCTCCCCTTCTTTCAAGCGCATATCAGTATTGTATGGTACTTCAGTCTCTCAGTCTCGTTGGTGATGTCGCAGCCTTAGAAGTTACGTTCTGTTCGTAATCGTTGTTGATGTCAAATTTTCTTCGCCAACGTCTCCCGCCTTCAGTTTTCAGTCATTTTCGCCAAGTGTCGCTCCTCCGAACGCTATCATTCTTTAATTTTTGTCAAAATGATTTTGGCGAAACCTGTCAGAGAGGTTTAAGGCGGGAACGTACGTATTTGAATGCTGTAACCCCCCGTGTTGGTCATTTTAGTTTTCGGCAGGTTTTCTGTCAAAACGGCTTGCCAGACTTTGAAACTTTACATAAATATTCGAGTAGGCTTACTTTAGGCTAGGATCAGTGTAGCGGTTACCCTTGTGACAATATGAGTTTTTGACAAAGCATTGCTGGTTCGTTCATTTTTGTCAAAACGATTTGAAAAGATTTTCATGAATGACGCAAGAGTTATTTCTAGAATGCGCCCGCACTACTTGATTATTGTACTGCTTGGACTACCACAGCACCCCCTGTTGGCTATTTTAGATTTCCCTTTATTATTGGTTTTCGAAATGGTTTGACAATTTTTATGGGTCCTTGACAGAGAGGTATATGCATGGCTGCCATGCGCCAGTACCAATCGGAAGCCTGTGATATCAGTCGTCAAATTAGTCTAGTTATGTTACATGAACCTCCAGAAGCATCCTGTTTGTGGTGCAGTCGGTGGCTCATTTGGTTTGCGCTGCGCTTGTTATTTCTTATTTTTACTAATCTACATTGGTACAATTAAAGATTTGAGCCTTCAAAAATGTCAAATGGAATCCGCGAACTCGTCGTAATAGTTTCCGCAACACGCTCTCGACTCTGTAGCAAGGTGTTCGCAGGCTGAAATTGATAGACGCAAATTAGTGTTGTTTTGATTACAATCGTTGCTGTGAGCCATTGCGTGGGTGGCGGGTACTCGGCCGAGATCTTCGTTACATTCCACGCTTCCACTGCAGCGTATAGTGATGGCGATTTTTGGAATGTAACTGGAATCGCCACATGGCTACATGTATACGTACGCTTCAGAATAAAACATCGGCTTCATTAAAAAAGCATATATGTTCATCTTGCAGGCATTCTATCGTCTTAATCCAAAATGTACAAGTAATTTCAAGATAGTCTGAGTTATTTCGGAAAGGTACCGTGATCAAAAGATGGCATTAATTAATATCGCGCATATGACTAACGAAGTGAAGACAAACCTTTCAAACGTGTTCATTTCCGCCAGGAATATAAAGAAAAAAGCGGCAACCGTACAACAATACTTCTCTTCACCAATCCCTTGTCCTCCACCTCTTGGGACCCAGAAAATTACAGCAAGCGCATGCGTTCTCTCTTGTAAGCATGGCTTGAACGACTTGTGAGTGGGAGTAGTCGCTATAAATGTTTTACAGTTATCATTAAAAGAACTCTGGGATAACTTTAGAACCCTGCCCCACGTCGTTGTCAGAATAAACAATTGTTATTCATGCACTGCGATTGCTCAATCTACTTTACGCCCTGTTTATGTGGCTAAAACCGAAAATTGAATAAAGCTTTTTACCCTCATAAAACCTGTCTCATGATAACCATCACAGTGATAGTATTCTGTTTCCCTTGCCATCAAGAACATCGAATTCACCAGCGGCTCGAGAAATCACTTCAGAGTTTATTGCGAATTCGAAATTGGCGTACCAGTGTACGCATTGCGTGTGACATTAGTTGGTAATGGAATCCTGTTACGGTAAGTATATTGTAAGAGTAAAAGGCCCAATTCAGTGTTTGTTTTTTAGCCAACTAAACGGGCAGAAATGCAACTTTATCTTGGTTCATCGGGTGCATTGGAATTGTTTCACAATTAAAGCCTGATTTTGTTATGAATCATGACAGTGCATAGCATTTAATCAAAGCTAATGTCGGTGACCAAAACATTGTTAACGATATGTTATCGAGCATATAGAGAAACTATAGATACCAACTTTGGATTTGTGTGTTAACCGTTTAGACCAATCACTAGTCGCATAACCTAGTAGATATACTAAAATGCCGCCCTCAAAAATCGATTCAAAAAAGAAAGAAGTACAAAACTGCCTATTGCTCCTCCAAATTGGCCTATGTGAAATTTTAGGCCCTGTGGGCCAATTGACCCGCAGCCACTTTTTTTCTGAAACGATCCCTGGTTTTAGTTCCTTTGTTATGAAACAGCTACTTGAGGTAAATATTTTCACGAATGCCCGTATCCTCTCTGCTTGACAACGTCTCGAGTGTTGGTGTTATGCTCTGAAAACTTAACTCTAGTGCAGCCGTTCAGCTACTATATGCCTAAGTGCCTATAAAGTGTATTGTTTCCTGAATAGTTCATTTATAACTGTCAACGCCCTTTCGTACATTGCTTTTATTGTTTTTACACTGTAGTTGCAGTGTTTGCGTTCACTGAATCTTTTTGGTAAAGGCGACTAAAATAAGCTGTGATCCATGTTTTGATTATAAATGGAAGCGATCTCTTTGCTGCAGGCGACTGTATGCTCGACGCGACAAGTAAGAATACGCCGGTTCATAAATGTTTAATAGCATTTGTTAGCATGAACTGTCGTTTTAATTTACACTATTGGACTAAAGAAAACAACACGATTGGTTCTGGTCTGTTTTTTTTTTGAAAATTGGTGCGGTGATGCGGGATCTTTGTTTTTGCTCTTGTTTTCTAAAATAAAAAGTCACCTGATGCCAGTTGAAATGTGTAGGGATCTTTTTCTTAAAACGGTGAGGCGCTGGTCTCAAAATGAGTCAGGCGCAGACCAGAACTAATTATGCTATTTTTTGCCTTACATACACGCCATATGGACGACTCGTTTAGTTTTTTAGAAAGAATTCTGAATATGGGCCTGTCTACGATGAATTTTTTTACTTCTAGATTCTGTTGGGTTTGAGACACTGAAACTTCTTACTTGTATTTTTGCACAATAACGATTAACAGTTCACTTTTTTATAATAAAACATTTTCGGGATTTTAGGTCCCCATTTAATTGATTGCGTAATGTGTAGATGCATACCGGGTGTATTTTTATCTGCTTCAAAGTCATGGACACTACTCCAAAATTGTACGAAATAACAGTTTTCCAGGTCTTTGATTCAAAAAATTTGCCGTAATTTAACTCCCAGAAATAGGTACCCGTTTATCACTTAAAATATTTTCTTTCCTTCAATTGCCGTTAAAACCTACCGAATCGCGGCAGAAACCAAATTAAATGAGACCTCTTTCCAAATGATGGCTTCAAGGTAAACAGGAATGATTTTGAAGCTTGATTTTTATTGTCTGTTATTCCACCTACTGTGAAATGTACGAAGTCTATTAACAGCGCTAACCTACAGGGTTGAATTCACCCTTCGGTTGAGGAAACTCGTGTGATGTCATAACCAAGCAAACCAGAAATTTTACTTACAAATGTCAGCAAGATTTTCGTATACATCTGAGTATACAACATTTTTGCTTAAGTTTCCACTTAATTTCTGAGGCAAACTACGTCAACAAATAGTGGTAGCCGTGTTTTCTTTGAACGGCCATGTATCAGAATTAAAACGGCTGCCATGCCAGTTTCTGTCGTTGATTCAACTGCGATAGCATGTAAGCCTTTCTTTGACACGTGAACCAATTAATTCTTATCGTGAGAAGAGACAAAATGAAACCGATTTAGGGCGATAAATGGCCACTGAAACGTTGTCTTTCGGCAGCAATAAGCAATATGCATATTTTAACCTGTTGTAGGCGTAAAGTGATGGAGTTTTTAAGTGCGTTGCTCAGAAAATACGTGTTTTAAGTTGCCTCTTTTAGTTCATCGCTTTTATTTCAGTGCGTTGCCTTTATTTTACGATGTTAGAACTGATGTAAAACGAAATACTTACTTTTGATTTAGACTATTTACCGTTATCAACTTGTTATTTAGTCAATTTCAATAGACGTGCTTTCTGAGCTTGGAAAGAACTATCGGTTCCTTATTTCTCAAGTTGGTTTGTTACTGCTTGTAGTTTCATCCGCTTGGCATGGTCTAAGTAACAACGAACTGTTCTTTCCGAGCCTAGAAATCGCTGGAACGATCTAAGACACGAGTCTAGTCTTGAGTGGTCTAAATCAAAAGTTGCATGAACTTAAACAGTTTCTAACCAACACGGCACTAGGTGAGAAACAGAGTGTGTATGGTCTCAAACTGCCATTAAATAGAAAACCTGCATTTTCTTGAATAAACTCCACGTGTACTGATGACAGGTTAAAACCTGTAATTGCTACTTAATGTCAATCAGTAAGTAATTTTACGGACGTATCGGTCGATAAAATGAAGGGGATAACAATTACACTCCTTCATTTTCAAATCATGCTTTTTCGTCGTGATTCTTCAGTTGTTTTCAAAATAACCAGAATTTAATGGAGAATTCTTAAATTGAATTTTAAATTCCTGGTGGTGTACCAATAAAATGGTTTCCACATTTGACTGCTCAACTTCAAATTCAATGATTTTGAAATTGTTAGCACAAAATGCAAATACATATAGGACAGTAGTTCACGAAATTTTTCTACTATGATGTCGTCAGTTCGTTTGATGAGACTATTGATATGTTTTTAACTAGTCAAAATAAATGAAATTGTATATTTAAAGGAATTTTCTGTCTTGTAAACTATCTGAAACGAAACTTACCAATAAAAACCATCTTACTCAACCACACAAAGTCTGTCTTAAAACTTTCCACAGGCTATTATAGAAAACGATTTGAACCTTTCCAATAGATCATTGAGGATATCGGCAAACAAACAAGAGTGCCAGAATGCAATCGTTTTTCCTTTGCTTTGCCACTTTTTCCAAAAATATTATTATTTCAAGCGCAGGTGATATCTCGATTCCTTTTGATGGTAGTAGTCACCAACTGCACTTGATTTACGTCGTCGGTTGCGTCGAGTCAACCGGCTACGATATCTGATTGGAATTTTAGCCTGAAGTCGTGATCGAGAACCAATCAAATGTCTTAGCCTGTTGACCCGCCGAAATTCAATCAAAAGTTGCCATTGCCGTCTTGGCATGGGAAATTTTGAGACCAGGGTTGGTTAGCCTTATACCACGATTTCATGTTTTAGTCGTAAACACAAGGGAAATGTCTTTAATCACGCCATAAGTCAAACTAAGCAATGAGCTGAATACTGAGTCTGTAATATCATGGGCATCTTTTCCCCAATAAAGGAAAGTCGGTTCAGATTCGCCCGCGAATTGTGTTGAACCTTCGGCGCAGAAGATGAAAATGCGCCCCGTCCGGATCCTCTTCTGTAGTATTTTTAGCCACATGAGTGGCATTTCTGTCATTTTTCAAGCTGCAGTTTGCTGTTTTACCTATTTTTATTCACCTATCGGTTTACAACATTGCTGTGCTAAATCAATTCCCCACCTCACTTCCGGTCACATGACTTTTTGAAAAAATAAACTGAGCGTGTTGCGCCACATTTCAAATTCTAGCTATATTTTTAAGGAGTTGAAATCAAACCCGAGTTGCCCGAGTCATTTTTCTGAACCCTCAGAGCAGAATCAAGACGCTAAATTTGTTCTCGCGTGTGCTTTCGCAGAAATCTACTCTTCTAATGTATGAAGCGTGTCGACAAGTTGGAGGAACTCTTCCCGTTTGCTCCATCAAGAATTCGAGTGAAACTGCACGTATCTCGTAATGTGCATAGTATGCTTCACTGAGCGAATCTTTTTTTAGAAATGTATAAGTAAAATCATAAATGATATGTTCCTACATGGATGACGTCATCGCCTATTAAAATCAGAACGCCTGCCTTCTGAAACGTGACCATTATATTCCTAGAGTTCATTCTTTTAAAACTACAATACTTTTCGGATCCTTGCCCTTTGACCCCACGCAGTCTCTCTTTCAGTTATAAGAGTTTAGTGATACTTTTGTCCACAACTTCACGTTTTCTGTCAATTTTCGGGTATTGCACATGTTTTGGAGATACCGACTGTAGTTGCTTAACGTCACAGCGGACATTTACTACCTTTGAAGTCAGTAGTCAAGAAAACAAGGAAATCCTACTAAATACTAGGTTTTAATTTTCCAATTACCACTGCGCCATTGTTTATAGTGATTTTAAAAATGATTATTAATACCAAAGTTATCGTTATTGCTGCCGCTCTTACTGTTATTGTTTTTTCGCTATTGTCGTTACCTATCATTTTTATTAACGTGCTACTGTTTTTTATTGTTATTTATATTTTTAGTTTTTCTAGAGTCTAGTGACTGATGTAGTTTAGCCACCCCTCGGTACTCGTTGACTGATGGTAGCCCTTTCTGCTATCCAGGTCAACTACTTAGTCACGACTTTTACTAAGCAGCGGCCACTCATTCTGACTCTCATACATATTTTTATGATTGATATCAAGCCACATGATCATTCTGTCTACTGACTAATCCGGTCACCCAATGTCACTCTTTTATGCCAGCTATCATGAGGGATGCGTCCGGAAGCACACAAACATATATGAGTGGTCGTTTTTAATTTAATCACAAAGGCCAAGGGTACGAATGTGTTCAGTCATTCTGGACTAAGATTTCAAGGTCACAAACCATATCTCGACCGCTACCATCACCGATGTTACTTGTTTTCAAGTGTACAAAATAGATATTATTTTATTTTTTATTGTTTTATTGCCTGCAATTTTATTTTCTTATGTCTTGTCATGTTTTAAAAGTGTTACGGATAACCTTTGGCGAGCTATAATAATAATAATAATCAAAATGCATAATTGTGAATGATAAAAATCTTCTCCTGCGCATGTCCAGATCTCATGGTGGAACTTGGTGAATTCTGGGATTAAGAATAAAATCGCTTTCCTTCAGATAGCAGCTCAGTGGTCGCACTGCATGAGCAAACGCCTACACGATATATCTTTATTCTGGGAAAACGTCAGACCCACGGCCCAAAAAGCAATTTTGGGGACTATTGTTGGATTGGATAGACTTTTTGAAGTTGTTAACTTTGACCAGAGCTGAGCTATAAAACAATAAAATCCGCTGTGTTGTGATTTTATTACAAGTCGCCTTTTCTCAAGTGTGTCTTAACTATTCAATATTACTCTACTGTTTACCGCATGGGATTTAGCTCAGCAACCGAGCGTTCGACTGCTGCTGCAGAGCTAGTCAGGATTCAATTCAGCGTTCGGAATTTCGGTAAAATTACATTTCTCCACGATAATGTCCCTTTAAAATATTCTGCTGGTTGTCGAGTGACATTTAGCTCCGCCAGGAGAGCGTTTGGCTGCGACCGCGGCTGGTGCGTGTTCGCTTCTGCGCGGAGTTTGATCAGAGGAAATCACTTTTCTTGCAGATAATGTCTTTTTAACGAGCCCGGTAATTACATGTATGAATAAAAAGCACATTGCTTTGTTACTTCATCTCTTTGACCGACGGTTTCTTGTACGATTAACACGAAATTGTCGGCCACCAGTGATTGCAGTAATGGTCCTCAGACAATCTTTACAATGGTTACGAATCCAGCCTGCTAATGTAATATCTTGACGTGCTTAGTAGGGCAATAGTTTCTTGCAACGTACCTAAAAGAGGCAGATAGGATTCAGTGGAGTGTCTGAACTCTCCTGTGATCCGCCCATGGTTACCACGGAAATGGTTGATAGTCATTGTGTATGAAAACTGTCAGAAGTGAGGTATACTGTGCTGCGTTCCCTAATCCTTGGAAACTTGTAAAATTCAATGTCATGCGAGATATATCGACAAGTATTATAAGCAGATTGAACCACGTCTAATCACCTTTTCTCGGGAGTGTGTCCCGTCTACGGAACGCATCCCTGGCGTGTGTTCAGTAACGCTAGGACCTAGTTAAAATCTACCCAAAGTCACCTGTTCTCATTCTAAATACACGGCAATATCTCGCGTAATCTCGCGAAGTCTTGCTTTTTAGCGAGGTCCTAGCGTTACTGAATGGGAGGCTGGTTTGCCTCTGCGAATAATGAGCGGTTACAGATGCTTGCTGCTGAGCTAAGACCGATAGGGATGATGGGAATGCATCTTCAGGTGTGCTGGAAGTTTTTAGTAGGTAAAGCATACCCATGTTGCAGACTCATTATAACTCCTACAAATATGGAAACAAGCGATTTATGGTACACGAAGCTTGTGACCCGTGTCTGCACTTTTATTTATCCGGTGACGTACTTTAATGCAAAAATTAATAATCCCAGTATGTTCATAACGTTTATAATGCACTCAGCGCTTCTCAATGAGCATTTCAAAACGTCTGCATATTAATCTAGTACGCCCACTTTTAGTCTGGCTAGGGAAAGGGTGTTGCCATGAAACTCTGAGAAGATGTTCCACCAAGTGTCTTTGGAAAAATAGTTCCAAGTGCTGAATGAAACTCACGAATGAACTCAAGCGTTTTCGTAATGCTTTATCCACCAGACCATTTAGCATCCTATAAATATACAGATTCCGTGTTGCTAATGACTTTTGTCATCAGTGGTTTTTAAGTGACAATGGATTTACGAGTGAACTTCGTGATGAAAACTACAGTCGTTTTTAGCATAAGCTTGGTTTTCGCAGTGTTGTTGGTCGGTCTTGTTACAACGCCGACAGATATTGAGGGTAAATTCATGTGGTTAAATGTTTTTTGACAATATTCTAATTGATGGTACAATCGTCAGCTGCTATGAGTCTTCAGTTATTCAGTTTGATGTACAAAGCTAGTTATGATCCTTTAAGTTGCATCAGAATGCCTTGACCCACGAGTAGAGAAGCAATGGTTGGAAAAGTAGATGGAAAAAGTAGTGTAATTATGACTTGGGTTTATGTGAGCGGTTTACTAACAAAAAATTTTGTGAAGTTTATAACAGTAGTTTTGCTTCCTGTTTTCATCGTGACTGTTGCCGAAACGATTTTATAGAACAATCGTATTTTCATGATGCATTGATGCGTTTCCATGGTGAGGCATAACACAAGACACACGCCCAGCAAGTCGCCCCTTACTGTTCAACTGCCATCAGTGTGTCGTGGCACAGCGCCCATTGCTACTCCGGCCAACGGACAGGCGGTTAACATCTCGTTGGCATGTGTTCATCACTCAGCAACCAACTGTTAGCGAACAATTGTTTTTGTTTCTTAAGTAATGACCAACTGATCGATAACACATTGTACCCTCGTTAGTAATCCGAGAAACAATAACAGTCCGTGTTGGAACGTTTTCTTTTTCGATTACTTTTTAATCCAAGATGTGACGATAGTTTCATTACCTCCTAATCTCTGTCAGCGCCTGGGAACACGGACAATTAAAGCGCGCCTCCGTAGTAATACAAGTACTTTGATTATATCAGTGCGTCAATTGTAATAAGTGCTGACGTCAGTATATTTTGATATTTTCCTTGCGACACAGCATTCGTGTGATCCGCCCAGAAACAAAAGCACAATATTGGACGAATAAGGTAATCGATGGCTCTGCGAGTAATTGCAAATTTGCGCTATAAAATTGTTATATAAATAGCACCTTTACACTTTCACTCTGTTGCGAATTTTCTTGGAATGAGTCATAAATAATTAGTACGTACAAGATCTTTCTTTTGCTTAGGCATAAAACAAAAACAAATTGTGTCACCATTGTTTTGAAAAACTCCCGCCTTTCTTCCGTACGTATTAACTCTTGTGGTCGGAACACTTCCTGTAGGAATCGAGACTTTAATGTTCCCGGCTGACGAAACCTGCGATAACCTAAATTATCGCCAGTCACTGGCCATCATGATTTCCCATCGGAAAAGATGAAAATTCTATCAAGATGACAGGCTTGGATGTGTTTAAGTGCATCTTCGCCATTGTTACCCAATTAGTACGAACATCTAGAGCTTCATTGGTAGGGTGTTTCTATTTGTCTTGCCTGGATTTCGCACTTGGGGGTCAACCACCGTTGGCCATAGTGGTTATTACTCCTTTTTAGAAAACTAGATGCACACAGCTTGTGGCTATTTGAATAGTCTGCACCTGTGTTCCTTTGGATCTGTGCCATTGTTTCCTATAGTTTCGCTCGAAGGCAATACATGTTGCCAAAATGTTTTTCACCCAGAATAGGCCGTCGTTCATAGATCGCTGTACGTTAGTGAACTAGTTATGAGATCTGGATGTTTAGTCTTTTCATACAGATCACCCTTAATGGTCATTATCGGCGGGAAAAATTATTTTCTGAGATCAACCTGAGCGCGGTCGCAGCCCAAACGCTCTATCGGCAGAGCTAGAATCCCACTCGATAAATGGCGTATTTGAGCGGTAAAGTCACAGGCTCTGACTTCAGCGAATATCAGGCAGACAACGGTAACAAAAGAGCGCTAAACATCGGATTTTGATGATGTATAACTCTGGTGAAGCCTAAAAATTCCAAGAAGTCTATATTCCATCCAACAGCAATCGCAGAAATGAGTATTTCAGCCGTAGAACCGACAATATCCCTCAATGAGCAAATGCAGTGTTCAATACTTAACCATTAACTAAAAATTCAAACTGTTTACACTTTTTTATGGCAGTCGAGTTCTAAGTAAGTATACAGATAATGCGTGAGGTACGCCGCGATATTCGAGTTAATATTTAAAGCCGTTATAAACCCGCACTCATTCCATCACAAAGACTTGACCTAGAAAAATTAGTTACGAAATAGGTCTCAAAATTGTTCCTTGGTTAAGTTGGAAGTGATTTCGTCATTGGCTGAGATCAGTTTCTACAAGTTTTTTTTGTTAGTTTCTACAAGTTGGTTTGTAACTGCGTGTCAGTTTATGCGTCGAATAAAGAAATATCGGTTCTTTGCAAATCCTGGGCAAAAATCATTTGTCGTTTTAATAAGGAGCATTGACATATAAACAGTTGAGGTCACTTTGATAGTTATAAATGACCTAAATCAAACGTTCGCTTCATTTACGGTAAAGCACGTTAATGGCATTCACTGTTTTAGGCCTATTCTGCATTTGAAGACATTTTAAAAAGAAATCTCCGTAGACGCAAGAATTTCGCGAAAACGCTAGATCACTCGAGTCAACACGAGGTATCGTTATGCATTACAAGCGAAGCATGACTGTGGTCACACTAACTCTTATCTCGAGTGTCTTTGGTCTATGTAACGCAGCTCTGGCAACGCCTGTCCTGCTGCAAATAAAACCTTGCCTTAAATTAGCCAGCCAAAGAATCTAGAATGCAGATTTATATGCGGTTTCACCTTTACGAGATTTAACATCTAATGGTTTTAAAAAGTCAGCCAATGACGTGATATTTGGCGTGTAAACTGTGATAGCACATCGCGTGTTAAACGTTCCCATAATGACATCGACCAACGCGAAAGTTTATAAGAAAATTGCCTCAGCTTGTACATTTTGAATATATACGGCATTGTTAAAGAGGTCGGAGGTAATTAACGTGCTTTTAACTGTATAAATTATTGCACAAATACTCGGTTATGACGTGGATCTCTACTTGAGCAGGGACTGAAGGTGTCGCGTAAACCAATAGTGCTAGCACCACTTATCAAAAAGGGCGTAGTAATTGTCTTACTTAACTCACTTTCACGATTAATGGTTGACAAACCTTCACAACTCGCGTTTTGTGGAAGACCGGAGCTAACTTGTCATTAACAATGGGCTGTTTGGCACCATCAAAAAGGTCGTGGGAGCAATCAGAACACAGGCACCAATGTATGTCGCAAATGGGTGGATTTCGTGATGGATTTCATGTACATAATGTGATAATCCTCTGTCTTACGTTTGAAAAGTATATTGTTATCGAAAAGCATCAATTCTTAACCATTGTGTTTACTTAAAATTTTTACCACTGTCTAAACCCTGCTTAATGTTTCATGTAACGAGAGTTTAATATGCGAATTGCCACGCGCCAAGCATTGGTTGTAGGCCAATGCACTAGTGATGTAAGTCGTTGAGAAAACAGTACATCGATCGTAGCAGTGCGCCCTTTTTGTTGCTACAACAAAATACCCCTTCGTTACCAACGAATGCATTCCATATTTTTACAATTCTCCTTTTTTCTGTCGTTTTATTTTTTTTCCAGAAGGTAGTGCGTCGTTGTCTGTCAACGTACGTATACTCATCTACCTAAACTGCTCAACTAGAATGAGACTACCCATCGTAAATAGCTGCTTGTGGAAGCATTTCTACTGGTCCCTTGAAGTTTCCTCTCGACCAATCATGATCACCGAACAGTTGCCACGGTTACGCGAAAATGATAGGAAACCATTGGGTTGATGCCTCCCCCGCTAGTTGAGCTGACAAAGCGTTAACGACCAGGCATGGCTTTTGCACCATTCCACCCCCGGGAGACGCGTCAGAGTTCTGTGTATTTAAGACGACTGAAACCAGTGATGACTACATCATGAACTGGAATCAGATTGGTCGAATCTTAATTGGCGGTCTATTGTTAAAAACAGTTTGTGATTAAACCGACGAGAATCGTATAAAGCGGTCGACACTTTTACTATTGTTTATTCTCTGTGTTTCTTTTGCCCACTGACACTTATTACTTGTATCATTTGGTATACATGATTACTTTACCGTGGATGTTTCTGGCCACAGAGTTACACTCCGAGAGATGATACGAAAAAGTTTCATGATAGCGTGTGCTGTGCTTTTTGTTCTGTGTTACGTTTCTCTACGAACGGTCAATTGCATGGCTCTTCGAAGGACTGCTTTTCAACAAATCTCTCCAAGGATGCACAGATCTCAGGTGTTGTTCAAAAGGACTGGCAGCCAAGTGGCCCACAGACTAGGAAATATTGCTCAGCGTCTCAATCGCGCGTTAAATCAGGAAACCTCTAATAGCCAGGATAGGACAAAGAATATCCCTGCTGTACCAACACCTGATTTGTTTAGTTCCACGCACTATAGCGACGGATTTTACGACTTGCCACCTGTTTCAGTGGCGAAACCTAGTGTCGCATATCATAAAGAGCCGCAGTTTACAAACTCAAGAAAAGCGCCAAGTAATCACCCAGAATTCCTAGCCTATGTAAACGGCCGCATACCAGTAAAGTCGCGCACAAATCCCGAAGATCTGCTCACTTTAGATAAAAGTAGGCGCCCTATATCTACGAGGAAATCTATAATCACTGAGGAAGACCTCATACATCGGCTAGGGCAACCTACAACTTATCCAAAGCCTGAACACACATTAGAGTCAGAACTTAAGGAATCTGGCTCAGGAGAAGCCGAGTACATGAAAAGCGCTCATCGAGAAACAGCGCAAAATCCTGAGGTCGGGACGAGTGCGAAAACGGATATTTTGATATTAACAAACGTCGACCCGACGTCAGGATTAGACATGTATAGTAATGACCATTTTGGAAAATGTGGCCCACAAGACATGTCTTACTGTTTGCACGGTGGGACGTGCGTGATGATCCGAGGCAGAGCGATTCACGAAAAAGCGTGCCAGTAAGTATACCGTACTGTGTATATTATTATGTTCGTCCCAAGCTGTTGTGTGAAATTGATGCACATACATCAATGGTACGTAATAATATTCTTTGTTTGCTCGTACGTGTTTTTTACCTTCGACATACAGTTGCATTGGTCTGGAAATTGTCGTATCAGTTTCCTCAACACTCAGTAGCATTTTATTAAGTCTTAACTTTTATAATTGTCTGCACTTATGTTTAGGAACTTCGTTTACGTTGTGCATAAACATGCAATTTATCTACCTGAGCCAATAGCCAGTATTTTCAAAGAACCCCGAAACTGGAATGTTTCTCTCATTCTTAGTACGAGCATTGATTCATTATACGAGCGACCGTTGAAGCTCAGTGAGGTGTCATCTCTGCACATCAAATATCTCTGTATGGCATTATTCTGTATTCTCTTGTGCATAGAACAGTTAATTTTGCTTAAGCGTTGAAAGTGGTTATTAATAAGCAGTCTTTTGTTCACGACATATCTGGGGGAAACCTCCTCTAATAATGCATATACAATCGATCACAACTGAAGCGAGTATCAAGCCATTGCCCCGCTTTTCGTAATTAGACGTCATCAAATATGAAGATATTCAGTTACGATAATCTTAGATCCGATGCTGTACTGTAACACAGATCGCTAAACGTGAATGTGCCGAGTCAGACTGCGTACTAAAGCAAGGAATAAACTTACGTCCGTCCGATGACGAACACAAGATTGATTGTTAATGACTGCAGAATCAACTGATTATAAATAGTCAGACTTGAAAGTTTGATACTATATTTGTGTGTCAAATGTGATTTATGGAATTCTGATGATGATGGTCAACATCCAGGAAATGGACTTGAATTTAATAGATGTACTTGCGTACGAGTGTAGTAGTCACAATATAGTAGTGAATTGATCAATTTAGGACCAATTACTTTTCAATATCTTACAAGTCAAAAGAAATTTTGATTTAAATATGTTACAATTTACTGCTGTTTTGTAACCACATTTACTTAATTTTATTAACTGGTGGATGTTTTTAACAATAATTATAAGAGGGCTGATGTTTTGTAATGCATATATGCAAATCCATATTCTTGTGGCAACATGGGATTGTGTGACAATGAATCAAAACAGTTACATAAATTCTAAGTGTCATCGCCATACTTGTGAATTCGCATATAAAACATGAGTTGTTAATTGAACCATTGTTCGCCTATCAAAAACACCACTTGTAGCTAACAGGCTGCATATGCTGGCAATGGCTTGTATTAAAACAAAATGCTTTTTGTATTTCGATGAGTTCACGAAAGGCTGTTTTCAATTACTCTGAGCAATGAGACCTTTACACTCGTCCTTGTTGCAAGTTATTGTTCCCCACTTGTCGGTAATAAGTCTACAGAATAAGTAATCAAAACTTGCTCTATCTTTGCGAAACCAATAACACGCCTTCTTTTGGAACCTGTGACGTTCACTCGCATGGCGGTACCGTTGCGCCCGGAGGTGTGCATCTTGCTCGCATTTGAAGGTATCATGAAACTATTGATATAATAATGGTTCGACGTGTGTGACCGATTGTTCCCTATGAAGTAGAACCCGTAATGCAATCACAGGGGATAATTTAATTGTGCAAAACAATATAGGTCCCAGGAGACGGATCACCTTAAGACTTGCATTGCTTCTCAGACGAGTCTGAACTGCATCAAGGCGAGGGAGTACACCTCAGTGACGTCATGTTGAAGCGGATGTCTTCTGCTCAAGCCGTATAAAAGTTTGATACAATCGATAAAATAAACACAGCCAGAACTTGTAGCCGCCAATTCTATTTTCAATTGAAGATGTTGCTTGTTTAAAAATCGTGAGTAAGTGTACTTAGACCATGTAAGTTTGATATATGTCTTACAGTAATTAGAATGGCAATTAAAGTTTCGTGTGCACTGTAACTTGCTTTTCGCACAATCACAGATAGGAAAAGTAAGACAAAGGGATTTACTGCGACGTTATCTTCGGCTTATGTAATACCTTTTAAAATTGCTGCATACTCTTAGTAGACATTTTTTACATCACACGCGGAAATAGCTTTTAATGGAATTTACACATGTAATTATTTTGACTCTCATTAAGCTTCGGTAAAAGAATGATGAACGTGTGCTTAAGGAATTTCGGTAACTAGAATTCGTGGTTGGAGATGGCGCTTTAATTACTTGGTTTATTAAACTAAAAATCAAGACGTTTGGCCTGATGTCGAAACCATGCTAGCCAACATAGCGCGCGAGTTTATTACGTTGTTGATGTATACAATAGTGGTTAAACTTTAAAGAGAAAAGCAACCATTTTTGATGTTACCTTTGCGGTAAAAATGCTGATCTCACGTTAATCAATGTTCCCTTGGCTTGCATGTAGTTTCCATGGAACAATACTGAGTTACGTAAACGGCCTCACAAAGGACCCGCATCTTGGTTCTGCATTCACTTCGATTGAGCAGACACGAATGTTCTGCACAGACTTTGTGCAATATCGAGTGGGACAATGTTTTTTTTTCAGTGGAAGTGAATCTAGAACCAAGATTCGGGCTTTCAGATGGCGCTTTCTATTGTTCTGTGAATAATAAATGCATGACAGGGGAACAGCTCGGAAATAACTTGAATGTATTTGCAAGATAACCTGGGATCTGCTTTTATTACTTAATGTGACATCAAAAACGGTTGTATTCCCCTTCAACACGTTTGTTTCTCACCTTTTCAACCTCGTTTATCTACATCACTGAGATTAACTCTTTGCGTTTTTATTCACTATCCCTCAGTGTGTAAATGCTTTGAATAGCCTAAATGCTGCGACTTAGTATAGTAACATGCATAATTGAATTGGTATGACTACACGCATCCCGGCTGACATATAATATTTCCATGAATTGTGTATCTACCTAGAACTAATACTGTACATTGAAAACGCTTGAATGGCCGCTGGTGTAATTTTTAGCTTACTGTTTTTTCTTACTTGTTGCTGGTTTATCAAGAAATGGAAATATCTTGTTAGACATTCACATTTTTAAAATATTTTTTTTTTGTTAATTTCACGACAAAAACTATTGGACAACGCATTTAGCCACTTTTTGAAGATCAATTAGAGTACTACGTTTCAACAGCGTTTGTTGTCACGCTTCAGATACCCCGGTATTGGTGCTAAATGATGCTAAATACATTGGCGGAGTTAAAAATACTCTCACTGTTCTATTTCCGCTGTCGACTACTAAAGATAAACCCACAATCGTACTTCAGTCGTTCTGATATTTTGTTACAGACGGTTAGTGAATTTGCAATTAATCGATGAATGAATGGTGTACGTGATAGACTAATAATTTTTTCATCGGAAATAGTAAATTGTAACATACCATCACAAGAGTGTGTCTAAATTACAACTTTGCTAAAGTCATTGTGATCCAAAGAGGTACTTTCTAAGTGGTTTTGCAGATTTACTTATTGAACGTTCGTCTCATGTTTCGCAATTAGTAATTCACGCTTCTTGTGCAAAGTGAAGTATGCAATCAAAAGCTTCATGAAAATCAAAAATATACAATAGAAAAGATGTTTTACAGTTAAATTATTTGATTTTATAGTTTGAATATTCTAACTCGTGTGCTTCTGTAACGACAAACGTAGGCAAAAAAGCTTACAAATCAAAAACGCTTACTACAGCTTTAATGATCTGCTGTACGCTTTCAAACATTTCCCTGGTTAACTTAATCACATGATAATTGGCCTTGTGTCTGGTCATTGTCCAAAGATGTTATCCCCATGCTCTCATTGACGGCCTTCATAACGAAACACAGCAAACTTGTCATTACAACTTTTCCAAATCCCACACGCTACCGGCCACCTGTGTTATTTTACCAGGCTACTTGTGTTAGCACAATAGATCGCTGACGTAAGTAATTCCATTGTGTTAGGCCGGATGTCATCCCGGGCCACTGAAAAATTCAACTCAGTGTGGAATCAATGCTTAGAGATACATTGTCTGATGTGTTCTTTGCTAATAGCCCATCGCCGGGGTTGTTGATCTTAATGTTTACTATACCAATTTGATGCGATAAGAGGCCTTGTGCCCTTGACGTGGAACCATGTGAGCAGGGAATCCCTCCCATAGTTTGTTTTTGAAAACGTGTTTTTGTATTTTATGTCCTACACGAGGCATAGAGTGCAGATAAGCTTTCATTTGGCGTTTTAGTGGCTATCGTCTCTCAAGCGGTGCGGATCTAGGGTCGTGACCTGGGGGTCAATAAGGGGTAAATATTGTACGGTTACATGCTGTAATGTAAGAGTGAGCGTCTTCAGGGTTAATCTTTGTCAGGGTATGGAATACACCTCCGGCACAGCGCCTGTAGTGAAGGCGTAAATTGCAGTACGACGCACTTGTCTTGAAAGTGTTAGGGTATCATTGTCAGAATGATAATTGTTATAGACAAACACAGGTGAATTAGGCAGTGAAAAATGCCGACTGTATGAGAAGTCGGTTGACTATTAGTTGGTACTCATGTACTCGTTCATTGATTGATTGGTGTCATTAAACAGGTATTTTCCCACGGAACAGAAACTATTTTTTCATTGGTTGACCTTCTAAAATGACGACCAGCACGCATTCTGGTTTTTATTCCTCCGATTTTTTCGAAAGAACAGCTGCAAAACCCAATTGCTTGCGCCAGGGATTTGTCGCAGCCTAGGTTATCGTGGATGTAAACACGGGTCGGTGAAACCGGCAGCATGAGACGAGGTGTTTGACATCGCAAACATGTACCTAACTCACGTAATCCCAGCAATCTAGTTTCAATAGTCTTATAGAAGTCTATAGAGGTTGTAGCCAATAAAAAAAGAACATTTTGCCTCCAATTACCCCCTCATATGTTTTTTCAACGAGGATGTCCTTGTGCTCCTCCCCTTTACTGTGGCCCGGGTGTCAAAGCCACGCCTAATTTAAACAACCGTGAGCTGCATCTCAAGCGGCTCCTTCAGGCACTGCCGTAGAAATGGTGTTGTGGACTCAAAATGCTGCCGTGAACTCAAAATGCCAGATTGCTCAAAACATTCTCTTTTGGTTTCAGGTGCACGTCATCGTACACTGGAATACGATGTGAGACCCCTGATGTGCCCGAGTTAACTCATGCAACGGACAAGCTAGTCAGAGACTGGATAGAAATGGATCGGAGGTTGAATTCACAAAGTCCCTACGTTTTAACTTCTACCAATTAAAGAATTGTGGTAAGGAATAGTCTTTTTACTTTGGAACATATGAAACAAAAAAATCAATTGCCTTGGCCGTACGATTAAATAAAACTAGATAGGTTTCAGAGACTGTTTCGTCGGTCCCCGGTCTTATATGATTCTAGATCCGTTCCTGGAATGAATTTCAGTTCATCTTCAACTTCTTCTTAAAACGTAAATTATTAAGAAATGAACACCAAGGTACCTAAACTACACGGTCAACGGACTCATAAACACGGGCACGGACGCATGAACACGACTCACGGACCTGCAAACACCGTCCACTGACTCACAAACACGGGAACGGACTCAAAAACACGATCCACGCACCCAAATACACGGGACACGGACTCACATTCACGAGGAAACACGGTTAACGGACCNACACACACACACACACACACACACACACACACACACACACACACACACACACACACGATACTGACAATGGTATTTAATAAAAAGGGTGATTGTACAACATCGGGGGTGATTAGCTGCCGACTGCACCGCGGAATTACTGCGGCTGAAGCATACTTCTGTCAGCATTCCGTACTTACGGCAAGTCGTCCAGAAGTGATTATCACGTTGTTGCGCCTCTTCGCTGTCTTTGATGATGGGTGGTCTCAGATGGTCTCCCATTCTCAACGGGGAGTCGTCATGGACAAATTATTGCACAACACATTTGATGATTATTTAAGTGGCTTCGGAGAGCTTGACCGGTACCGTCAGTTAGCGGCTGCATAAACGTGTTAGTTATGCACTGAACGAAGCCGTCGTTGAAGAAGCTAGTGCTGATAGTTAATTCTGTGACCCAGTACAGCAGCGCCAGTCTGGCGAGTTGATGGTTGGCGCGTGGTTCGACTCCACAGCTGTGTAACAAAACCAATGGTTATCATTTATTCACACACTTGGCAGTGTTGATTCGAGAGTTTGTTAGTAACAGTCGAAAGACTGGCGCGCAAGGAGTGTGCCTTGAATATTATTCAGAAGCTGAAAGGAGTCCAGAATGTGATTTGATGTTGTCATTGTGTTTTTGTGCTTGGTTTAGAATCGTATCCAATTCAATTCCAGGGGGCCAAAATACTAAAGCATAGGTTTCATTTCACTTACGTTTTCTTAAGGTTGCAATGTAATATTATTAAATCGAAATTTCTTATTTGAAAAAAAAATATTCGGAAATGCCTAAATTTGGTCGAACGGAGGTGAGAAAACACCACTTCTACCAGGTCGTACCATCTGTTGCCGTACGGTCGTAGTCGTAAACAGGTTGTAAATATTTGAAATATTTCGTTTTTTCTATTTTAAGTCGAAATTTGATAAAGTGAGTTGTTTAATTAGTTGACTAACGAGAAAACCTTGCTCGCGGCATTAGGGTTAATCACATTCGTAGAAAGTGTGCGCTGCTGAAACAGCGGGACGGGCCAAGCACGTCGCAAATGGTCGCGTCGCCACAGAACTGGGAACGGTCTTATCAGTTGGAAAAGGAAGTTTGTTGTAACTTTTTGTAAGGAAAGTGCGGAGAAACATTTCTAGGCCATACCTTCCGTTTGGCAGAATGCAGGAAACTTGAATTCTGACGACAAAACAATATGAAAAGAGGGATTTGACACACGATTCGTACAAATAGAGAATTTCAGGTGAACTTATGTCAAAGAATACAAAAATAGTAGTAAAAATTATGCTAAATAATATATCGTTTGGTTCAGTATTAACTTTCAAATATTACTACAAGTGTAACTTGAGACAAGCGCATGCTGCCACTGTCTTGGCCACAAACGTTTCCTGCCAATAATGCGTATTCGATTGGTTTGCGACCATTCCGGTTCAGTGGTTCGCGCGTGTCTCCTAATTGATAGATGCCGACAACAAGTCGGAGTATCACGGACCGATCCATTATTGACTACTAAGCGCAGTGACTTTTTGGTAAAAATTTAGTATGCGATTGGACACATGCTTAGCGGCCGAACAGAAAAAAATAATTTATTTCGGTCAATTGCACAAGCTACACTCTCGCTGTCTTTATAATTGAAAAACTAAGCGAGAAACCAAATGGTCTCTGGAACGTCTCGGGCGAAGGGGATTTTCTTTCTAAGTTCCGTTACAAATACTTAAGAATGTTTTGTTGCACGGAACATATAGACAAATCACGAAATGTTGATAATATATATCATTCAAAATTACTAATAAGCATAACTCTGGAATTTATAAAACATTCTTATATCAGACGTATAATTACAACAAAAAGCATGCTCGTTATAGAAACATGCAATACAAAAGATTGTAAACGTCGTAAATGACTTATAAGAGTATCAGCCGTAAAATAAATGACTTTCCTTCAAGGCGCAGGTTTCTCTAGTATGTCAAGACAGTGGTTTTGTATGATAAGTATTGTAACAGTTACAGTTGAAGTTCAGTTAAATATACGTTAATTTCATTTGCTTGAAGTCGAAACATTGTCATATAATGCAGCCAATGTTGGAATGATTTGCACGTCACTAATTAGTCTGAAGTTTCACTCCTCGGCGTCATTCCCCGATCGGAGCGCCGCCGACGGACACTCGGAACACGATATCGAGGTGATTTTCGTGTGGCAAGCAAGTTTATCGCTAGTACACCCTACGAAAGCGCATTTTCTTGGATATGCGCTGACGTCGTAACGCAATTATTTCATTGAGTTCAAATCCTTCACGTTCCCACTATTCGTAACAACTAAAAGCGCTTTATATCAATCTGTCTGATTTCCAGCTAATCTGTTAACTAATTAAATATTAATTATTTTTTTCATTTTGTTGCAGGTAGCACGAGTCGATGGTGTAGGATCGCACTGAGGCAATTCCAACAGCTCGCTTGTCCATCCCTCTGCTTTTCAAGTAAGGACCACGTGAAATGCTCAAGAAATCGGAACTGCAGGACTACATCTACATTTCTCCTCGTTGGGACATTGATTAAAGTTTACTGCATTAACCAGGTTCTACATAGCAGTTACGGTTCCAGGATCTTGCTCACCGGGGTCTGACAGTGGACGCCATCGCATTCTCTCTGTGCAAAAGTGCCTGAGTAAGGAGTCTGAAGTCTTAGGCCTGCCTCTGTATCCGCGCCTGCATCCGTAGCGATACTTTGTAAACCCGAATGAATTTTGTGTACATTCTGAAAACACATTCGGATTAAACGGAATTTTACTTCTGTTTGGTTGTGTGGCTAATATTTCATAGGGTTTGAGCAAGGGTTGTCAACTGTTGTGGGTTTGTCAACATCTGTGTAAACGGGAACGCGCTTTTTGCCGTTAACGATGTTATTGTCTGACGGAAATTAACTTATTGCCTGGAAGGATACGGGAGACGTCAGCGTTGAGCGTGTTTGTTTGCTCTGCTTTTACACTGAATAGTAGCCTAGCACGTAAAAAACGACGGCTCCCGTCGTTTCCAGTGTCCAATCGCCGGCTTAAATGTCGCCTGTGTGAACCATTAGGGCTTGCAGTTCATTCCAATTAATCGCGATATAAACCATGAAGAACCACATCGAGCTAGACACCTACACGCACGTGCGCATTTTTTGCGTGCGGTCATGCCCATTGGTACCTCCTCAATTACACTTGTGTGTTTTCCGGGTTTTACTGGGGAGCCCTAAATGGTGAAATGTTTTAATTGTTGCTTTACGTGTCCAAAGAGCGACCTAAATGTCACTAGCGACATTTTAAAGAAAATTAAGGAACAGAGATTTTCTCGGTGATCGCCTGTCTGTTGCAATATATGTCCCAGCTTTAACGTTTAAGAGTGGGCAAATAATGCTCTCAATTAAATTAATTGTTTCCTTTCCAAGTTCTGGGTGAGAAGTGTTTGTGGCTTTAGTCGGACGATCAGGGTTTCCCAGCTCTGAGTAACAGGTGATTTATTCACATTAACTTATTAAGAATCCTCTAAGAACAATGGGCTACACAAATTACCAACAGTCGCACAGCACCGGTCGCGGACGGAGACCGACCGCTCAAGTGTGAGAACTGTTGATATCTATTAGCCAATATCCTATATGAGTGTGGACCAGTCGAAAGAGGCCTAATTTATTATAACGTTGTTCATATTTATTATTTATTTATGTATTTGTATTGTTGTAAATATTCTCGTGTTGTTAAAAGAAATAATATATCTACTTTTTGAGCAACATACGCCTGTCCGTTTTGTGTATAATACATTCTCTAAGTCTACTCGCAACGACAATATCTTCTGTGTTATGATAAACTTTCGTCTCGTGAGCAGGTTTTGTTAATCTGCCCAACTCGTGTCTCGCACCAAGGCTTCGTAGTTGCATTACATTACAGATTATTTTTAGAAAAAAATTACACTTTAAGGTAACTGAAGTGGATGTTGTGGGTATTGCATTTTTTAAAGGTTGCTCAAGTGACAATTCAGTTTATTGCTCGAAGGCAAAATTGCATGTCAGCATCGATCAAGTTATTTTATTCACACAGCGACAGTGTAGGACTACACAGCGACAGTGTAGGACTGCACAGCGACAGTGTAGAACTGGAGTTAGCTGGTTAAGTTAAAAAACCAGTCCTGAAAACAAACTGCTTCATCTTAAAACTGCCCCGGTGACACGAATCATAAAAAATAACCTGAACACTTAAAAATCCATACAATGCTTAAAACTGTGAACCTGACATTTTGATGAGACGCTCTTTCTCAGCGTAGGAGTTCCAGAACCACCGGTTAATTGAAATCGGGTACTTCTCATTAAAAACGGTGCACATGACTCAACGTCTAATTCTCATGTTCTGAGTGCAGAACAACCTGCTAGATCAAATTTGTATGTTAGAGAATGTTGGAAACATAAATTAGTTTAAAATGTTTACTTAATAGTAGTCTTATTATTGCACACGTGACCTCTGAATCAAATTTATTCACTTACTAAGAGTTTTATATGTGTCTTGTTCAGCAAAATCAGGATTTATGTATTAAACGGATTGCAACATCGGAAATCAAGGTTGCGTTGATTAAAATTTACGTATTCATCAAGTAACAACAAAAATCGAAGTAGAAGTAGGTTACATTTGTTTTAATCGTGCAGGCATAAATCGCATGCTGCAGTGACTTATTCGTTGGTCACAGATCCCACGGAAAGTGAACAGCTCCTCGTATACCCACGCAAGCACCTGCGACCAATTTAAAGGCACAGACAACGATAAAATACTCACTTGTTGTCTGCTTTGCAAAACTTACTGTTATTTTGCTTTTCTCGTTTCGGCTAATAATTGACTATTGTTCAACTGGCGAGGCGAATTATACCGCGTTGTCTGGGAAAGACTGTCCATCTTGAATTGGTTAGAAAGCGGTGCCGAACTTCATCTCAATAAATACTTAATATATTGATAGTCATCCATATCAAAGGTTCTTGGACGTAACAATCAGCTTGTGCTATTGTTTAGAAAGCTCAACATGTGAGAGCAATCTATTTTCGCTAATGATATAATGGATTTCGTTTGCAGCATTATGAGTTACCAGTACCGCCCTTTAACCTTAATTGTTTTACCACAGTGACCCGGAGCATAAACACACCTGTACAAGGCCATGGGTGGAACTCATCAACCGTGCTTTAGTCCTCCAATTCATTTGTAGTATTATCATTAACTTGAGCAGACATGATTGATTTGCATACAAAAGAGGTTTCCCGACGTATCCATTCTAAAGTCTCCCGTCAGTGTGCCCCAGAACACAAGGTGTTTTGTCAGTTTCTGCGACATCATGCACATTTGACACAAAACCCGAAATGTCTAGGTTCCTGAAACATATAGCTTCTGAAGTGCATGCGCAACACTGTAGTGCAGGTTAATAAAAAATTTAACGGCGTTTGAACAACAGACTTACATTCACGGTCTAAAGAACATTTCTAAGGTAACATCAATTGAGCTTGAAGGAAATTATAACACCAACGCACTCGCACTACTGCCAGACACGAGCAAGCAGCAAAGTGCGCCGCACGTTTTCAATCCTTCCTCCATGAGATGCAGCGGTGCATTGGTGTTTTGCCTAATCTATGAAGACAGATGCCCGGCCCTTGCCGTCCATCTGTTGTCAGCAACCCAAACGCGTTCACACTACGATATCGTAGAATGACGTCATTGCTGCAACCAGGGGCTCTTGTTAAGTGTAATTCGAGGTCAATTGGCAAATGTTATAATCGCAAACATTCGCAGTCTCAGTGCACGTGTCGACCATCGGATGGTAGAGAACCCTCGCCCAGTGGGTATTTACTGAGTCAGTTAGTACTGCCATCTATCGTACGTAACACAAAACACTTTGAAGCCCACACAAACAAAAACAATATTTCCGAATGTTACATTGAAATTATTCAGAACGTCACATTTAAACAGTGCACTGTTGTTCATCCCTAATTTTAACTTATTGCCTAAAAATAAGCTGGTGCCATGGAACGTGATAAAATCATGTGGATTTTTATTCTATCGGTATTACATTTTTAAAGAAAATTGAGCACTAGCCAAGGTGATTTGCTTGCCGTAACCAAATAACATTCGAAAAAGAGACCATCAAAATTATTTCGCTACAGGGGTATTGTGAGGAACAACGAAAACTGTCACAACACACTTGAAAACGTGAAATTCTAATGATTTGTTCAAAACAAACTTATTCAATGCTTTACGTGCACTTGTGTGTCAAAATGTTTAAAGCTGCCATAATACCGTCTTTCACCATATAATACCGCCTTCCACCATAATATCGCCTTCCGCCTTAAAACTCTGGATTTCATAGGCGGATTTAGGGGGNGGTCCCCCCCCCCCCCCCTTGCTGCCGCAAGCAAATTGAAGCAGCAACGGCAACAGCGCGAAGCGTGAGGAAATGTAATTACTAGGACCGGGACTCAGACCCACGGTCGCGGCGGGATCGCGTTCCCGTTTTTTTATTTTTATTTTATTTTATTTTTAGTCGATAGAGATCCCGAACAGAAGGTTCATACTCTCAGCCCCCGCAACTTTCGGGACGCCTGCACACATACAACAGCGCTTTGCCAGATTGCCCGAGGTAACATGTTGGGACCCCCGTTATGGTATCCTAGATCCACCACTGGATTTAGACCACTTATCGTTAGGAACTTACTCTCGCTGATTTTACGACTTCCGGAAAACTGACGACAGTTCGACATTCTGAGACTAGGCTCTACAAGTTGGCTTGTCACTGCGTGTCACTATGCACCGAACATGGTCTGTAGCGAATAATGAGCTGTCACTCTTTACAGAAATCACTTCTCATCTGAGCAACGAACAAGTTGATACTGATTTTATAGCGGTTAGTGGTCTAAATCAAACGCCAATAGCTCGCGTCACGTGAGCTAGAACGGGCATCTTTTTATCGTGGTTTGGAACATATTTTGTGTGGTTGAGTAGCAGTTACCTTATTGTTTTCATTTCAACTAGAATGCAAATGAGAAGAAAATGTTACGCCACTAGAGTATATCAATTCTTCTCATTTGTAGACATCATTAATACTGACTAAAAATGCTATTTTGCTTGAACTGCGTGCCAACTCAGCACATCAGTTATCTGTCTGATCATTACCTTTTGCAGTATCTGACCACAGTAAACCGGCGTTTCTCGTTGCAGTTCTACCACCAGCCCTTACAAACAGACTCCATTTGAAACCACAAGACACTGTTCCTTGTTTTTATCAAAAACATACGGACATCATCTCCAATTTTAAGCAATTGTCTCATTAGGAGCATGTGTTTTTCCCACAATTGTTTCTCAAAAGTGCATCTACTCTGACGGACGAGTTTACGTGAGTTTCATGGGCACATAGTGTCACGTATTATTGTTGGAACTGATACAAAATGCTGCGTGCACGGGCAAAAGCTAAATCTGCTGCATAGGCGGAAGGAAAATTCGAACATTTTATGGTGACCACCATAACCATAATCACCACCAACATGATAATCATCCTTATCACCCATCACCACCATCATCGTCATCATCATCATCCTCGTCGTCGTCATCATCATCCTCGTCGTCGTCACGATCATTAATCACTATAACCACTATAACAGCTCCCCATCACAACAAATTCATCGTGATCTTCGTCGTCGTCGTCATCGTCGTCGTCATCGTCGTCGTCGTCGTCGTCATTCTGAAAATACTTGTAAACAAGACGCTGTTCTATATACTATACACTCATAAGCAAGAAATAAGATAATCTACCAGGTCTAAAAAGCTGGTTCTGGTTGATGCAGGCGGTCCCACATTCTTGTATGGGAGAGGCACATCATAGTGTGCTTACGGGGAGTACATCTACGAATACTTAAACTTCGATTACTGGACACTGTTGTAAAACCTTACGTGCGTGCCTTTGCGGGCTCAAAAACGGGTTCGAGGCATTGCCTGAAATTTTCGATAAGGGCGGCGTTTTCCTTAGTGATTAGGTTTCTGAATGAGTCGGGTACACATCAGAAACAAGTATGCTTCTTGGACACTGTAATGAAGTTGAAAGGAAAACTGAAGCAGTAATAAATAGACAAAGTAAAAGGCGTATCTTGTGGCATACGGAAACGTTTGCTTCTTGATCTCAGTGTGACCCCGTACTTTGATTAATGCACTTTGATGGACAGATACGAAAATACTCTAGGTAGTCTCGGAAGGATGTTCTATAAATATGACAGGAAGCTGCTGAGAGGTGTATTGGTTCACATTCCTTTTCCTGTCTCTCCCGTGCCACTCAGTAAACGTGCACTGAGATACATCGGCAAAGCTCTTAATCGATCTGTCCCTTAACATTGTCATAGCACATCCTTATGCACCGCAGGGCAGAAAAACGTCGTTCTCACTGGCCACCATCGTGGCTGCAATAAGTTGAAGTTTTTCGGTTTGTAAATAACTGACAAAGCACATGGAAAACTTAACACCTGGGGTCAGCTAGGCTAGGCTACGGCTCAGTTACTAACCGTTATCAGTCGCAGAGCTTGAACTCATAACGAGTCTTTCGAATTGAGCCCTGGGATATAAATATGACTACTGAGGTAACAGTTTGAGACTACACCAGTGGCGGATGGGAGGGGAGGCAATTAGGGGGCAATGGCCTCCTATTATTTCCGAGTTCCATTTGGCAGTTCGGGGCCGTGCGAATGTCTGACAGGCACAATACTCTGCCCTGCCCCCCCAACTCAAAATCCTGGATCCGCCCTTGTACTGTCAACTAAACAGCAAATTCAAAAGTTCATTTTCGTGACTGAAAGGTGCCGGGTTTCTAATCTATCGCTGGGCCTGACTCAACTTCAGTACCCGGCGTCCGGCCTCTCAAATTAAGTTGAAGTAAATCTGGCCAACCTGTGAGGTTTAGGTATGTAAGTAAATACACCGGTATGGCAAGTACAAAATGATACACAACTGAGTAAAGTTCAGTGCCGATGAGTTGTATACAATGAGGTAAAACATAGTTAACCTGTCATAACACACTTGATGGCACACGAAATACAACTTTGACAATGATATTCTTGGTTTAAGTATGAATTGTACTGTCGGTGAAAAACAAAAATATCAATGCAGCAGAACTCTTGAGGTTGAGGCACAGAGTTAGCATTTAATTGCACACAGTTGTTCTACGGGCCAAGTTTCTGCGATCGCTAATTCTGCCGCAAAATTGTTTTACTTCTGCCGTGAGTGAATTTGACTACCAAAATCATGAAAATGGCTTTGCACCAATTGATCTTAGTTATACTCGCTCACTGGCCTCCCTACGTGCCTTGCCCGCAGCAAGCTACCACCTAGCGGCACGCAGTGAACTAGCGTGAGACTAGTGCATATGCATCGACGAGAGACTCCTTTTGGTCATTAGCTGCATTAAGTTTTGTCCCCTGTCTTTATTATCACCTGCCATTGATCGAGACGTGGCTGAATGCGATTGAACCCTCAACATGATTCAGTGTAAGCTATGTGCCCACCGTATTAAATAGCTTTCTGCCCGACACCAAGATGTAAGTTGAATTTCTTTCCATACAATGAAGTAGAGTTCGATTCCGGCTAGCGTAGGTGGTAGAGATGGTTCAATCCCGGGCCGAACCGACATGGGCGACGGACCCAAGATTCCATAGGCCTACCCGGGACCCAATCTAGATGCTGACTATGTCAGTAGTCTGGCTCTGTGGTCTGTTCTTTTACTGAAGAATCAACTAACTCAATCAGTCGGAATGTTTTAGGACCTTGAAGTTGCAGACGCCAGAGTGGCAAAAATATTAAATGAAATGCTTTAGACCGTGAATCACTGACTGCGTGAGCAAAGTCGGAGAATTTGTTGCGCATAAATCTGTATACATGGAGTCCCTGATTTAGAGAACCAGGCAATCACTGAATAACGGCCCGTTAGGCAGTGGATAAAACTGGTTTTAAAATCCGGGACTGCTATATATCTAACAAGTGCCGAACCTGGATTCAATCCCCAGACAATGCCTTGGATTTTTGTCTATTATTGTGCTTCAGCCATCTTTGGAAAGAACTTGTCAATGTCTCTGTTTGATTAATATGTGCCCACTCCCAGTTTACATAATCAGGGGCAAACTTTTTTCAGTGCTAACCTGTCCTAAAATTTACTACACACCCTGTATGAAATTCTGGAACAATTACGATATTCCCTGATGGTCATTTTTGAAATCAACCGTGCTTCATAATGCTTAGCATAGGTGCACAAAGTTGTGTACTAACTTATATATTTGTATTTTGACGGTAGTCTATACAGCTAGCTGGTTGGCTATATAATGCTAGGCCTGGTTTAAAAGAACCCTAGAAGACATTGCAAACTTCCCTCAAATTGATCGACTCGGAGAAGAATATTAGATAAATTTTCGATGTTGGAAATATTCTGCATAATACACACCTATAGTTTTGAGGTGTATCGGCTGCATGGATTTTTTAGCCCATATTTTTTACATTTTTAGAACAGACTATTCCTCCTCAAGTTTGATTGAAGATGAAAGTTCATCCAAAGTATTCATTCAAACACGAGTTGTCCAAAATGGCTTTCCCAGTTTCTTAGGGGCATCCATGACCAATGACACCTTTTGACGCCTATGTAACTGTGTTTTTCCCAGTTCAAATTGCCGTTTTATTTTGTAGTTTTACTATGGAGACATGATCTGCAATAGTTTATCGTACCTTTCATCAACTTTTTTATCCTCAACTTTTTTGTTCTCTAGGGTCGCGCTAGACTTTTAAAGGTATTAACCAAAATGGCTTAAGCATCTGAAACCATTTAGCCATTTTCAAAAATCATTAGCCAAATACTTTCTCTTTTTCTAACCCACATAATTGATAAAAATACAGTTACACAGACCGAACTTTTTATTTTTCATGTTATGCACAGGTCCTTTTCATATGAAAAAAAAACAAATGATCAACATTCCAAGGTCATATAGCAACCTAACAATCTGGAGGGGACGTCAGCCAACATGGGTTTTATAATGACCTAAAAAGTTTGCGAGGAAGCGCTGGCCACATTGACATTTAAATAATTTTGGGCAATGATTCCCCCTATCTCGGGTTACGGCGGGGATACGCCGGCCACATGGGCATTTCACTGAAGTTGACCTAAAAATGGACAGGGATTCCCCCCATCCCAGGGTTACATCGGGGGAATGCTGGCCAAGTGAGCATTTTGATGAGCAAGACATTTACGTCCAAAAATGTTAAACATAACTTGTGGCTAGCAGAATAAAGCTAAATTGTACAGAATATTGAATATAAAACTCATTAAGTAACAAACTGACATTTACTTTACCTTGCTTTCTTTCAGCCGCTGCCGAAATGCAAACATGTCTGTCTCTCAATAGAGAGGCTTCGCAAAGTGAAGTGAACGTGAATTATGACACATGGGTGTCAATTCACATTGCAGTCACAAAAATGGGTTTGCACCAGCTAAATTTTTACGCAAATGTGAAAGTAAACGTGAACTGAATAGCTGAGCTTAGGGTGTCTAGTTATCGTTGTACATATTGGCTAGATAGAACTGAATGTGCGAAAAATGGTCAAATCTTAGAATGTTTCATTTATTTGGAGTTTCAAATAAATAGATAAATGTAAATTAAGCAAAAATTAACAACACAAAACCATAAAACCCATTCTAGTTCGATGATATCCAGGGAACCCTGGCAAAATAAGGATTTTGGAGAAAATGTTGCCTTTCTTGCAACTAAACATTTATAGACAAAAAAATTGTGTTCATTTTATACTGAAACAAGGAAGACAGATTGAGAACCCTATCAAAACAAAAATCTTTCGGTTGTCTTACCAAATAAAAATTAAAAATTGGCCTCAGGTATCGCGTTTTATGCGACGCGAATCTCTGTATTTGTGCAAAATACTCAATCACTATGATCACGATTATGTCACAGCCAACAATGGCATGTATGACTCGGTTTTATAATGCATGATAATTCACGTTCGCGTCGCTTTGAGAAAAATCTCTAATTAATAACTTTACATTTGCGACATTTAGTGAACTGACTAGGTATGACGTGACGTATTTTGATTTAAAAATAGATAACACACTCATTCTTCTGCGCCTTTTACTCCTTGAGAGGAAAATCTGTTAATGCCAAGTCTTCAAACAATATTTGACACGGCAATTATGCATTGAAAATCGGTTAAGTTTTATAAATCGGTAAATAAAACAACAAGAATGGATCAACTGAAATTTGAAATTTTCGGATGTAACAACTTCCTTTATCAACAAAAACAGAAATAAAGTAAAATCAAACACAAAATGACAATTGACATATAAGATATGGTGTAATGAAAATGATACATTTTTGCGTAAAAAATTCAATGACATATTTTAAGAAGTTTTTATGTTCAATCCATGAGGTTCTATTGTATTCAGTTTGTCTATCCAATATTGTTCTCTTTTAAGTCTGTGAGGGGTACTGGGGTGTTGGAGTTTTTCTATTATTTGTACAGAAAGATCTTGAATATTATGGTTTTTGGAATTGAAATGATTACCTATAGTATCAGAAATGTTTTTATGTATTATGTTAAATCTATGATTACGAAACCGAGTTTGTAGATTATGTTGAGTTTGTCCTACGTATTGGATAGAACATTTTTTACAAGTTATAAGGTAAATAATATTGTTGGTGGTGCAATCAGAATAATGTTTTATTTCAAAGTTTTCATTGGTTTGGGAAGACTGGAAAAAAGTGCTATCGTTGATGAAGTTACACATTTTACACCTAGTTTTGTTACATTGTGTGTTGCCAATAGGTTT
>NMRA01000391.1:55025-180631 GCA_002633005.1 Phoronis australis | reverse complement strand
CTATTGGCAACACACAATGTAACAAAACTAGGTGTAAAATGTGTAACTTCATCAACGATAGCACTTTTTTCCAGTCTTCCCAAACCAATGAAAACTTTGAAATAAAACATTATTCTGATTGCACCACCAACAATATTATTTACCTTATAACTTGTAAAAAATGTTCTATCCAATACGTAGGACAAACTCAACATAATCTACAAACTCGGTTTCGTAATCATAGATTTAACATAATACATAAAAACATTTCTGATACTATAGGTAATCATTTCAATTCCAAAAACCATAATATTCAAGATCTTTCTGTACAAATAATAGAAAAACTCCAACACCCCAGTACCCCTCACAGACTTAAAAGAGAACAATATTGGATAGACAAACTGAATACAATAGAACCTCATGGATTGAACATAAAAACTTCTTAAAATATGTCATTGAATTTTTTACGCAAAAATGTATCATTTTCATTACACCATATCTTATATGTCAATTGTCATTTTGTGTTTGATTTTACTTTATTTCTGTTTTTGTTGATAAAGGAAGTTGTTACATCCGAAAATTTCAAATTTCAGTTGATCCATTCTTGTTGTTTTATTTACCGATTTATATTCTTCATTTCTTGAAACAATAGTATCCTTGGGAGGATCTGGATCGCCTTATTTAGTTTCAGATATATATTTTCTACGTTTTTAAGTTTTATAGTAATGAATTAAGAAAGATTCATGTAATTTAAAAATAATGAATTTATTTGCCCTGCTTGAGTTCAAATTGCTTGTTTGAGACAGCTCAGCTCAGTTCAGTTTTATCCCCCAGCTAATTTAATACCGTCAGACCGGCTCACGTCAAGTCTCCCATTCGTCGTTTTGACATCGTAGATGACAAGCATCAGCACCTACACGAGATCTCTCCATGATGCGAAAAGTCGCCATTAGCAAGAGTGCTGACTCTTCTACACAGTTGAACAATTTGTAGCGGCAAAAGAGTGATTTCAGGGGGGAGTGACGAACATAAAATGGAACATTTGCTTGCTATTTTTCGGACTCGGAATAGAAGTCAGAATGTCATTTTCGGCACGAGTAGATTTCCTGAAATATTTTTTTGTCAAGTTGCGAAAGCATTCACCAAGTTGGCGAAGGACTTAGCTCTGCCATCGTCACTGCCGCTCAGAATTCGCCAATGGCCAGCTGTTGAGTGGCTAGCGAGAATCTAGATTCTGGACCGGCCAATGAGCTTGTTGCTAGTATACCATATCTTAATTTGACTCTAGGTGTTTTGCTTGATGAAGGCCTACTTGAAGATCAGTTTTGTGTACCTCTGTATTTTATTGCATTATAGGTCAAAATGAAACGGAGCATTAAAATTCAAGTTGCAGCATTACTGAATGTGTGCTTGCTGATCTGTGATTGGGGGACGTTAGCTAATGAGGCCGGGAAACAGTCGGAGACGGGTGAACTCAAAGGTAAGTTTCACCAAACTGAGCAAGTTGACGCTTCAGAGCCGGCACAAAATGCCGACCTGTCTGTGCAGAATGGTGTTTATAAAGGGGAAGACAACATACATAATACGGTGCATTCGTTAGAAAGTGATGAAGGGAAACAAAGACAGTCTGTGTTTGGTGCAGATAACGCTGGAGTTGAGGAGTTAAGTAGGACAGACCAGCCTTCTGATGTTGCCAAGCAACATCATACAGAGGCTATTGATTCAGTGTTGGGTGGCAGTCCCCAAGAGCCATCTAGTGAAATATCACAAAATCAAGAGTCTCACAAAGCCTTGGAAAATAATGAGCAAGCAAGTGAAACTCAGGAAGACGTTTTGGGGAAATCGGATCGCGCAGAGCGTGCTATGCAATCTGGTGAACCAGTGTTCGGTGCTGAAAATGAAATGACTGAAAACTCAGAGTTGTCCTCTCCAAAACAAGATTTTCCTCATCCAGTTAATCCCCAAGAAGTAGCTGCTGATAATGTTGATGACATGTTTATGCATCAAGGTGTTCATGAACAGAACTTGGTGTTTGGTGACCAACAGAATGTTGCAAAACCTTCTGTGCCTGAACATCAACTGGCCTCTGAGAGCCATGATGATCAAGACATTAGACAGGTTCAGCCTGAGCAGAAAACCTCAGATCTCCATGGACACAAAGAACCAAATGAACAACATACTGTTTTGGAGTCTTTTGAAAATGAACAACGGCAACAACAACAAGTGTCCTCTGAGAGCCATAAACATGAACACAACATGGTTACTGATCATGGGAATGTTATGGAGCAATCGGGTAATGAGCAACAAGAGGTTGTTTTGCCTGATGATGACAGATGGAGTGATGTGAATAGATTTGAACCTTCTGTGTTAGAGGCCTCTAGTCCTCATACAAATGAGGAGGCATTGACTGATGAACAGAATGTGGCTGAACTTTCAGCGTCTGAACTGGAGCATGTCTCTGAGGTTCATGCAAATGAACAGGAACTGTTCAAGGAACAGCAGAACCAGGCGAAGCCTTCTGAGCCTCATGCTGTTGATCAGGAGATGTTCAGTGGTCAAAAGAATGTGGCAGAGTCTTCAGAGCCTCTTCATGAACTAGTCTCCGAGCTTCATGTAAATGAACAGCAGCTGAACAATGATCAGCAGAGTGTGGCAGGACCTTCTGAGCCAATACAGGATCAAGTGTCCGAAGTTCATACTAATGAACAGCAACTGTTCAATGATCAACCTGATGCAGCTGAGCCTTCTGAGCCTGAAGAAGAGCAGGTCTCTGAGGCTCATCAAGATGAGCTGAGAGGGGAGCAAGGCACACAGCAGCATGAAGACCTTGACATGTCAGAATCATCAGATGATGAGTGGCAGGTTGACCGTGACGCCGAACAGGATCATTCTGTGGAGGGTGAAGGGGAGTCTCTAGTTGAGGAAGGTACGAAAGGATTGATTGGGTAGTAGTTAGTTTACATTCAGTTGCTTCCTAGCTCCAGTCATGTAGATATAGATGTGCGTGTCTTTTCTTGTATGTTGTAGTTGAATTAACACTGCTACTGTTAATAAAGTCAGGCCCAAATTCTAATAATTCTCTCTTGAAGCTAGCACACTGTACTTGCCTGCGCATTAGAAGTTGCCTAATTTCCTTTGGTGTGGTGTAGTTGCATTAAAACTTACCTGGTTTGCTGTTGGCTTTAAACTTATAATTTACACTGTGTTTTTGTTGTTATCTTAGGATATACTGAATAGAGTGTTTTCGTTTCATTTTTGCTTCTGCACACCCTTTAACTAAACTATTCATTGAGTGCAGTTTCATGTTGTAATTAGGTGCTTCATTCATTTAACGTTTTAATTGAGAGCCTTTACTGTTTATGTCCTCATGTTTGCTACCTGTTCTACTGATATCCCCTCTTTGTATGTTCAAAACTGACTGTATTCATCCAAGTGCACTTAGTCTCCTTTTATTGCTTTGATTTCTGTATAATCAAGCTTTGATGTCTCTGTTTTGTTCAGCATGCCTAACCTTGTTTGCTTGTTGTGTTGTAGATGACCAACTATCTAACACCATGCCTGACTTTTCTGAGTTCACGTTTCCACCAGCCTTTGACAAGAATAGCCTTAACATTGACAGTGTTGATCGCGTGCTAGAACGCAATAACCGCAAGGGGGTTAAAGAGACTGTTATCATCTACCTACCAGATAGGGCTGGAAATGTTAAAGTGGTGCATTACACTCAGAGTGTCGACACTGACTACCACGTCACTAATGTACGACAAAGTTATTATGTTAAAGCCTCTGAGGTTGATTCCTTGTTAAACTCGTTACATGTGTCAGTGAAATATTCATCAGATACGTCGGTGGCTGAAGGTGAGGGGTATCAAGATGTGACAGCAGAGGCAAGCTCAACCACAGTGGATGAAGCACCATTAACCGAGGAACAATTGAAAGGTGAGTGTGGTTTTGGTGTTGCTTACAATGGGTTAAGTGGTACAGTTCACTCTAAGCTTTTTACATGCTATCATTAATTGCTGTAGTACTATTCAATACGACTGTCTGTAATTTATCACCTAATTTTCTACTTGCAGCCAAGCAAATGTATGAAGATGCAGAAAAAATACTCAACAAAACGGGAATCAAGAACTATAAAGAGTAAGGCAACTGTTGATGTGTTGATCAATTTCATTGCTTTGTCATTTGCACTTTGTTTCAGTTAATTGTCCAATTTCAAAGTAAATATCATACTTAAACATTTTGTTCTTGATGATATTCACATTTAGTTCTAGATGATATTCACAGATGATATTCACATTTTGTTCTGGATGATATTCACATTTTCCTGTTGTGCATTTATCATGGTTGAACATGATATTTAATGTACCTATAAATCATTTTTGAGTTTTAAAACCTACCTTTCTTTTTTGCCATAATTTGGCCTGAAATTCAACTAGCAGCGGTGGCTGAAACTAACCAACTGTGACAAGAAACTTGTTGCACTTAGTGTGAAGCAGCTGTTCCTAAACCTAGATATTATTTTTAATATGAGATAAGTTTCAAGATGAAACTGATTTAGTAAGTGGCCTAAAACAAAACGTGATTTTTTGGCAAAAAGCAAGTTTGTGATCCCTTTAAATACTTTGATTTCTTATTGTATTGTTGTTGTCCTGCGGGAACTGAAACGTGATTAGAATTTTGGTTCAACCCTTTTGGTGCCCACCTTGTGTTGTGCGGTGTTTAGGTGTTAAAACTGTATGTTCTCACCAAAGTGCTATGTTTGCATTCACAGAGCGTATTCCTTGTTACAACAAGCTGCCGAACTGAATCACACCAAGGCTCTTGAAATGACTAGTTTTGCTCAACTGTTTGGAAACCACCTACCTCTGCATCTCAAACAAGCAAGACACCAACTGGAAATTCTGTCCGAGATGGGCTCACCTAAAGGCCAATTGGTAAGCATTGTGCCTCATTCTCTGCCGTTTTGAAGTATATTAAATGATCAGATTTTGAATTGCAGTTTTACTTTTGCAACAGATCGGTATTTCTGGATCGCATATTGTACACAGATTCTTTAAGCTTTGAACCTAAAATGACTAAAAAAGCAGCCCTCATTGTTTTGATATATCATTGCTGGCATTGTTTATTTATCAAGTATAGACACTTAGTTTAACTATAAATTACAGTGTTCATAGACTTGTGACCTAATTTTGAGTATTTATTTGGCCAGCCCTTCTGTCCGTAACCACAATGCAAAGACTATTGTTTCCCATTTGCTTGAGTATCATAACTATGTATTCATGTTCAGGGCCTTGGCTTCCTGCACACCACTGGTATATCCGTCAACTCCAGTCAAGCCAAGGCACTCGTCTACCTCACTTTCTCAGCCCTTGGTGAGGAACCTTTGGCACAAATGATTTTAGTAAGTTGTATTTTGATATTTCAACACTTTTACCTATATTAGTTGAACTCATCAGTGCCAGTCACTCTTTAAGACAGTGTCTGACTCATGGCTATCAGCAACAGTTGTTGGACTGTCAAATTTTTTGGAACACATTCTAGTTCTGCATCACTGTGTAAGCCATTTTGCGATCATTAATTTGGGGGAAATTAAAGTATTTTGTTCTGTCATGATGTGGGTTTGCTTGCTTCTTCGCACGATACAAACTAAATTTCTTATCCGATCGACATTAAAATTACCATCAATAGCTTACATAACGTGACCTAATGAACATAGATCTGACCGGGGACAGAAATCTTTTCGTACTTGTGTTCATTAAGTCACGTGATGTGGCCAACAGGTGGCGTGCTGACCAAACTTAAAATGTTTATGATCCATATTTCCTCGCCTGTTCAAGATTTACATATATAGATAAACAGCCAATTCGTTAAGCCAGAATCGATTTTTGTATGTTACTGCTTGCTCTGCTATGATGTCATGGGTTGAAATTTGTTGATTTCAGGGCTTCCGGTACTGGGCTGGAATTGGTGTGGAGACAAACTGTGAAACTGCTTTAACCTTCTTTAAACGTGTTGCGACTAAAGGTTAGCAGTTTGTTTACTTACACTTACACTTACACTTACACTCCTAGAAAATGGAGAAGACAAAGTGTATCTACCTAAATCTATAGTACTATTAAAAATGGCTGTGCTGTGTAGGAAGTGACAGAAAGTTTGTTGTGTGGTTAGTTATACCACATAATAATTCTTGTATTTATTCTCAGGAAATTAAAAACTTCAGTAAAGTGTAATTTCAACTTGGATATGATTTCATATTGTGTGAACAAATTATCTTGTAACCATGACAATAACGTAGCTGTCATTGTTAGTTGATTATATGATAAAAGGTTTGAAAAAATCTGTTCAAGCCAAATGCATAATTGGTTCTGGTCTGTGGATTTTTTTTAAAATTTATGCAGTGATGTGGAGGTAAGCACAGCAGTAATACTTTGTTGGCATTGGAAGGACAAATAGAGTAATGCAACTGAGAAAAACTAGTAAAGAATCAGACAACAACAAATGATATGTGAAATTCCAATTGCACAAAAACAAGGCAACAAATGTGCCCGACTGATGTTTATGGCATTGTGGGTAAATACAGCATTGTGGGTAAATACAGCGAGATTCCAGTGTGGCTGTGTAATCCGGGACGGCCCCATTACATGATTTTCCTTGACCTCGGCTAATTAAGTTGGTGAACAATGTATTCTGGTCAGTGTTGAGACGACTGCTAATGTTTCAGTTGCGGAGTTGGTAACTCTGTCTGGTGGCTCTGTTGTTCAGCGTATCCGGCTGAATGAAGAACAGGATTTGAGTGGTACTCAGAGTGCACTCTTAGATGATGATCTGATACAATACTACCAGTTCCTGGCGGACAAGGGAGATGTCAATGCACAGGTGAGCCTGCTGTGAACATGAATTGGAAATTACTGGTGCTTTGGTGGTCTACTCTTGTACTATTTACACAATTTCTATTTGGAAATTTTCATCGCAAAGTGAGATTTCCGCCAAATTTGAAGTTTGAATGTGACCGCTGTATTCGGAATATTGAATAGAAATACCTCGAGTCACTGTGGGATATATCGGGTTTTGAGCCTGAAAAATAATTTGAGTGACCCAATTGATTGACAGTATTATGGTAAGTGGTTCTAGAATTTCAAATTTGGCAGATATCTTGTTTTGCAACCAAATTCTTCGTTTTGAAGATGACTCCCAAGAGTACTGTTTCATCTATGTGCATTCTTGGCAGATTAGAAAATTAGAAACAGTTTTTCTGTTAGTTATTGTGTACCAATATACAGTGTATCATGTGTCAAAACTTTATATTTATGCCTCACTGCTTGGTTTCTGTCAATGAAAAAATATTCCGTTTAAACTGGGGGATGTTAGATTATTAATGCTGGTTTCGCTGTGGCCTTGGTGCAAAGCTATATACTAAATATGCAGCTTTGTGCCGATATGGGTAAAAAACTGTCCAAAAAATCTGACATTAAGTTAGTGTCATTGAAAACTACACTCTTCCTTGAGTGAACTAAATTATTTACTGGTGTTAAAAAATTTTTACCCTTAATTCTGCTGCGAAAGTTGTATAGCGATTTTATGCATCAGATTTCAGAGCCCTGAACTATAGCGTCACCTTGGTCAGTTTCTTTTTTGCCAATTCTTCAATCAACTGATCCTCCACAAGGTTGTGTACATGTCACATCAATTAGTTTCATTTCGTTATAAGTTTTTAGTATTTTAATACCAGCACACAGAATTTCATAACAAACTTTGCAGTTGCGAAACTGCCATCATCTCCTGAGAGATGGCGCAAAGAATTTAGAAAATGGTGCGTGCACGTGTCATGAGCATACTGTTTTCAAAACAATGACAGATTTTTCTTTGTTACAAAGGGCAGAGAATTATGCAAGGAAATGACATTTATTAGATTGTTTTTCACTTAAGCGACTGTAACAGGCAAGGTAAGTGTCAGTTGACTCCCACATTTTGCATGCGCCTCCGCCAGTCTTTAGCTCTAAATGTTGATATAAGTTTCATGACGAGGTGACTAGCAGAACAACCCAGTCATGTAAAATTTCGAGGAGCTTATTACACAGTGGTTCCTGGCTGTATTTTGACAATAGTCTTCATACAGCTAGCAGTGGTTCCTGGCTGTATTTTGACAATAGTCTTCATACAGCTAGCAGTGGTTCCTGGCTGTATTTTGACAATAGTCTTCATACAGCTAGCAGGCTGGATAGTTTCCCTTGTGTTCATAAAGTTCTCCATCTTCCGCTCCAGGTTGGCCTTGGACAGCTCCACTATCAAGGAGGTCGAGGGGTGGATGTAGACCACGGCAGGGCACTTAACTACTTCATGCAAGCTGCTGATGCTGGTAATGCTAATGCTATGGCCTTCTTGGGGAAGGTGAGTTACCAATAAAGTCACAGTACTAACTCATACTCACTAAAGTCACAGTACTAACTCATACTCACTAAAGTCACAGTACTAACTCATACTCACTAAAGTCACAGTACTAACTCATACTCACTAAAGCTTAACCTTCCCAAAACTGCATTTTTGTTGATGTCTGTGTTGTGTTCAATGAAGCTAAGTGGTCTGTGAAGTTGGCAAAGACACAGTATGTCTTTGTGAGATAACACTGGATGTTACAAGCTGAGCCTTGTAATTGACTTGTTAGATGTTGGCAGACCTATGTACCTACACAAAAATGCAGACTTGTACGGAAATTTGGCTTGTGGTACACAAGTACACAAGACCAGGCAAAAATGTTCAAATTTGTAGCAGATTATTTACTGAGTTGTTTACTCACCTAGTGATAAGCTAATAATAGAAATGGAAGAAGGTTTTTAAATTAGAAAAAAATAGGTATGTTGATATTATTTTAACTAAAAAACATGAGCTCCAAAGTCAGAAATATGCGCTGATTCATTGTAAATATAAGATAATACAAGATAATCAACGAATCTCAAGGCTTCTTCTATCGATATTCATCGTCATCAGCAGCCTAAACTATAAGCAACAACTTCTATGGTTGGCGGATTGTTTATTTCGTTTAATTCCGGTTAAGTACGTACTGTTGTCAAAATGGGAAAGCGTGAGAGGATGCATATTCCAAGCTGGGAAGAAAATAGCTCCTGAAAGATGGAAATTTTCGATGTTTGGCTATTACGCAAAAATCTGCAAATTTACTAAAAAATCTGCAAATCTGGTGTCCGAAGTATTCCAATGCAGTTTTGGTGGTACACAGGTGTGCGTTGGGCCCATTTTATCAAAGGTCGTGCACCCTGTCGTAGATAAGACAGTTGAAGGCATGTGGCTGCAAATATGATGCTATGGTCTTACAGCTAACTTAATTTGGATCATAATCATGTTACTGCAGCAGTTGTAGTAAATAGTAGCTACTGCCCCTTGGTGTGCTTGTTTCATTCTTTGATGCCAGGTGGCTGCACTGCATATTGGTGCTGGTAACACACAATAATGTTACGAAACAAGGTGTGTGGAACAGTCTATTTTGGGTGTTTGCTGCTAAATGAGTGCTCCAACTCTGTCCTGAGTTTTGACCATTTTGAGACTACTTGTGTTATCCAGTCACCGTGTGTATTGGTCAATTCTGGGCATTTGGACAGCCAATGGACTCATGCGGTGTTTTGCAACATTTGACACCTTGTTTTGGGACAGTTTTCCATCATCCCAGCAGTTTATTCTGACTCCTCTGACATTTCCCATGTGTCTGCTGAATAGGATAATTAATATGCGGACATTTCTAATTGTTCATTCAGGAACTCGTAAGTCAGGTGTTGTGCTAAGTGGTTAATGCTGTATTGGTTTTAATTTCTCATTTTCTAGTTGCTGCATAAAACCGTTTTGAAATTAAATTAGTTTGGTGTTTGTTATCGCTGGTATTGAACAACTCTGACTCATCGCCCATCTTCAGAAACCACCGTAATGAAGTACCTGCAATGATGGTCTTATCTACAACTGGATGTATCACCTTTGATAAAATGGCCCCGTTGAGTCTGTGAAGAATTTTAGCTTCTGTCATTGATTTGTATAGTAATTGTAAACTTGATGAATATCTTAGAAGTGAGATTGTGCTAGTTAAGTAACTACTGATTGATTTGAAAAACAGCTAGGGTAATGGGTATGGTTATTTCACTAACCTATCACTTTGTTGCAGATGTATTCTGAGGGCAGTCCGTCAGTGAAGCAAGACAACCAGACTGCTCACAACTGGTTCAAGAAGGCTGCAGATAAGGGTAACCCAGTTGGGCAGAGCGGACTTGGCCTGATGTATTTGTACGGAAAGGGTGTTGAGCAGGTGGGTTTTGGAAGCAGCTGGGTTACAGGGGTGGGAGTGGAGTGATTACTGCAAAATTACAGTGATTGTTCATAGAGACTCTGTAGTTGTTTTCATATCTGCAAATGGTTACGGTTTTGCTGGACCTTATCGACAATTCAGTACATTTGGCAAAATATCTAAAAAATTTNTTACGAAACAAGGTGTGTGGAACAGTCTATTTTGGGTGTTTGCTGCTAAATGAGTGCTCCAACTCTGTCCTGAGTTTTGACCATTTTGAGACTACTTGTGTTATCCAGTCACCGTGTGTATTGGTCAATTCTGGGCATTTGGACAGCCAATGGACTCATGCGGTGTTTTGCAACATTTGACACCTTGTTTTGGGACAGTTTTCCATCATCCCAGCAGTTTATTCTGACTCCTCTGACATTTCCCATGTGTCTGCTGAATAGGATAATTAATATGCGGACATTTCTAATTGTTCATTCAGGAACTCGTAAGTCAGGTGTTGTGCTAAATGGTTAATGCTGTATTGGTTTTAATTTCTCATTTTCTAGTTGCTGCATAAAACCGTTTTGAAATTAAATTAGTTTGGTGTTTGTTATCGCTGGTATTGAACAACTCTGACTCATCGCCCATCTTCAGAAACCACCGTAATGAAGTACCTGCAATGATGGTCTTATCTACAACTGGATGTATCACCTTTGATAAAATGGCCCCGTTGAGTCTGTGAAGAATTTTAGCTTCTGTCATTGATTTGTATAGTAATTGTAAACTTGATGAATATCTTAGAAGTGAGATTGTGCTAGTTAAGTAACTACTGATTGATTTGAAAAACAGCTAGGGTAATGGGTATGGTTATTTCACTAACCTATCTCTTTGTTGCAGATGTATTCTGAGGGCAGTCCGTCAGTGAAGCAAGACAACCAGACTGCTCACAACTGGTTCAAGAAGGCTGCAGACAAGGGTAACCCAGTTGGGCAGAGCGGACTTGGCCTGATGTATTTGTACGGAAAGGGTGTTGAACAGGTGGGTTTTGGAAGCAGCTGGGTTACAGGGGTGGGAGTGGAGTGATTACTGCAAAATTACAGTGATTGTTCATAGAGACTCTGTAGTTGTTTTCATATCTGCAAATGGTTACGGTTTTGCTGGACCTTATCGACAATTCAGTACATTTTAGAATTTAACTCAAAAAGTATATATTTTCTGAGAATAGACATTCTGTTGTATTTGGTTTTTGACTCTTTGCCATTCTGCCATTAGGTCAAGTGGCCATGCTTTAGGGAAAAAGAAAGGTTCATTCATAGCAAAGCAACAGGATCAATAACACGAGTTGTATGATTGATATGACTGTTTAAGACCAAATCTCAAAAATGGTGTTACAGTTTTCCAAATGATCGTTTCGCAACTTCAAAAAAATTTGTTAAAAAATCATGGAGCTCCAATTTTTGATAACGCCTCGTGAAAAAGTGGAATATTTTAAAAACAATTCCTTACAAATACAACGTTCTGTGCATAAATCATAGTATCTTTCTTGTCAATCTCACCAGCCATTTCTGAGATATGATGATCTGAAGCCAAAATTGAACAGTTTTCTAGTCTAGGGTCCTACATAACCTTCAGCTGAACCTGTTGTCTGCTTTCCTGACGACTTGGTGGCTGTTTTCTATTACGTTCTTGAGTATTTAATTGCTTAGAAGTGTACTCCTGTAGTAATGTTATATTATTTAAGCTTGTGTCAGAAGTTATTGCATAATCAGATTTTAGGATAAATTCCATTTTTGCGACTTTTTCTACCGAAAAATGTTATTGTTTCTTGGTTACATGTACGTCTGCTCTTGTATTTGATTAGGACTACTCCAAAGCATTCCGCTATTTTTCACTTGCTGCTGAACAAGGCTGGGTTGATGGACAGTTACAACTTGGCACTATGTACTTCAGTAAGTAGTCAACTGTCTTTAATAAGTCACCGCTGCATTATAGTGCAAATGAAATGTGGAGTCCCATGTTTGAGATGAGCATATTTTGATGTTGCTGAAAGAAAGATTTAACCTCATTTGTTTTGACCAATTTTATCTGTTGTAGAAGTTCCTATCCTTGTCATGTGGGTGTAATTTTGGACGTTTTTTCACTGATAACTTTTTTACTTATGAAATCATAATTACTACATGTGGTATTCGTTGACGGCATATTAGCATTATAAGGCTTCGTCAGTCGGTTCACATGTAAACATGTTTTGTAGTAGTGTCCCAAGTGTATTGTTTTTGACCCAAAAATCACAGTACAAGTGCCCCCTATTGGGCACACAAAACTGTGAGAGCGGCTCTTAATGCCTTCTGATCTTATAACTTAAAAATGACAATAACAGTTCAGTTTGGTCAAAAAATAATTTTAACAAATAAAAAATATCAAATATAGTTATGTAGCATACCCTAGAAACCATCGAAACGAACATTTTCTAAAAAGTTATTTTTAATCAGAAATTTGACATGATAATGAAATTCCATTTGTCCACCGCATTTTGTCCGTACTGAAGAATTTTTTGCTGTACTTATCCCCAGCCATCTATGCCGATTGCTGATGAGGAGTAGATGTTAAGTTACCATTTGTAGTCTCACTTTGAAATTGTGGTTCTCTTTGTTTTCTGTTGTCTTGCCGGTTCCTATATTTTATTTGATGGTCATACATTTTCCATTTCTGCAGTAACCTGGTACGTATGATTTACTGAACCCAATTTGAGCTTTGCTCTGTCTATCCAGGTGGTCTGGGTGTGAACAGAGACTACAAGCAAGCCCTCAAGTACTTCAACCTGGCCTCGCAGTCTGGTCACGTGTTGGCCTTCTTTAATCTGGCGCAGATGCACGCCACAGGAACAGGCGTGATGAGGTCATGTCACACAGCTGTGGAGGTGAGCCACTGACATATAGTTTTGACCAGCGGTTCCCTGTTTTATTGTACGTTTGGCTCCTTGGAATTGCCCTAGTCTGTGAATGCCACTCTCAAGTAGTCGAAATTCACAAATCAGTGACGAACAAATAGTACACTGTGTTTCGAACAGATATGCAGCACTCCGTGTGTATTAACTGGTATTGGTATTTTGGGTAAACACCCACCCCCTAGCTTCTCAAAAAGTTTGTAGTTGACTTAATGCACATGCCCCAATTTTTGAGTTTCTCAATTAAAAAAAACCTGGCCATTTCTCTGTCAAGTACTAACAGCAAACCTCACTCGTCACATCTTTTTATGCGCCCACATATTTATATGTGGACGCATTATGCCGTCATCTCCGTCCGTCCGTCCGTCCGTCCGTCCGGCGTCCGGCGTCCGCTGCTCTATCTCCAAAACCCTTTGACATACGTTCATGAAATTTGACACATATGTTCCATTCATGAATGGGACGGCATGTGCGAACTTTCGGACGGATCCGACTACCGGTGTGCCCCCTAGTGGCAATTTTAGTTTTTTACGCTTACCTTTGTATCTTCAAANATTATTTTTAATAGGTTAAAATATAAAATCCAACACTTGCAAACAAATTGCCTCCAGGAGGACCTGTTAAGAACTTAGATGACTGACAGACAAGAACTAGTTGTCTTGTCCAATATTGTCAAAAACTAAAGTAGCCTGTGAGCAATACTTTTGGCAGCCACCAGGTGTCTCTGTTCACCATGTGTCTATAATTTCAATGAACATTTTTTCATTTATAAGGATCTATGAATCTCAAACTGTCTCCACGAACTCTTCTATACTTCTATGTCAAGTGAATATTGGAACTTGTTTATCTTACTCCTCATACTTTTTATTTAAAAAATCATCATTTTTCTTATATGTGTTAACACCAGTTCAGTGTTGCATAACTTTTCAATTCAATAGGACTGCAGACAAACAGTTGGCTCAAATTGAGTTGCCCATGACTTGATTAATGGCTTAGTGAACATATTGCACTCTGTTCACTGGCAATATGGGCTTTTTTGTATTTGGATAAGTTAGGACAATTGCATTTATTTTTGAGTTTTTACCGCTGAAGTAACCAACCTATCAACATTAACAGGTCAAAAAATACCACCCATTTTTAATGCATCACTTCTTACAGGAACGACCACCCATAATTTGAGTTTTTTTCTGAAGACCACCACCCATGAATTTTTATTTCTACTGCCGTCCCCCCCCTCCCACACGGATTTTACTGGAACAGCCCTAACTTGATTTATCAAAAAAGTGATATCTTTGATAGCCTCTCATGCAAAGGTGGAACATTTTAGAAACAATTGCTAACGGCATTTTGAAGAACATTGCATAAATCATAATTTCTGAAAGTTTTATGTGAATACGTGTCTGAGATGTGATGTTCCGCCAAGTACGGACATTCTTAGGATCTTACGTAACCTCAAATCTTACTGTAGCTGTGAGGTGACTGAGCTGCTTGTAGCTAACCTCACTCATTATGTCGTTTTAAAATAGCTATACTTATCTTTCCACGGTGAGCCCATTAATTGTTGTTGCAGTTATTCAAGAATGTGGCTGAGCGAGGGCCCTGGTCGGAACAGCTGATGGACGCCCACACTTCATACAAGGAAGGTCATATTGAGCAGGCTCTATTAAGATATGCATTTCTTGCTGAACTGGGCTACGAGGTGGCTCAGAGCAACTTGGCCTACATCTTGGACAATGGTAATGACGATAGCTTCTTCTAAAATGATGAGTGCGGTTCATTTGAACTGTCTCAGCTCTTTTTCTTCACTTGTTAATGCTGTGTATAAGTGATACTTGTTCTTACTGTGTGGCATCTGTAGAAGAACATTGTTTATTATATATTAACCACCATACATATAATAAAACTATACGTAACTGTAACATACAGTGAAACTACATAATTGTTTGTTATCATTAAACTGCTGTGATCTAAATTTTGTCAAAAGATTAAAGTTGTATTCATTACGTTGAAATCTTATCAGTTTCGAAAAAAAAAATAATTGCAAAGTCTTTTTTCATTTTCAAAGGTTATTGCTGTGAATGCCCGCAATTTCTCAAATATTGTCGAATGGTACCTATGATTTTACCATAGGCCATTGGAAGGTTAAGATTGATTATTTAGTCCTAAGAAATTTTCACGAAGACCATGTCATCTTTCCAGGAGAGACCAAACTGTTCAATTTTAATGAGACCTACCAGAGGGCATTGTTGCAGTGGAATAGGGCTGCGTCACAGGGCTACACTGTGGCCCGTGTCAAGATTGGGGACTACCACTACTACGGCTACGGTACAGAGATCGACTATGAGACAGCTGCAGTTCACTACAGAATGGCCTCAGAGCAGCAGCACAATGCACAGGCCATGTTCAATTTGGGTTACATGCATGAACGTGGGCTGGGCATGAAACAGGTGAGATGTTTGTAATTTGTACACCAGCCACAGTTTCGAGGCATCTTCATCTGTCAGTCAACATGTCTAGTCCATATTTCTTTAGACCATGATGTATGTAGGGATTTGATCTTGATGACGATATTTATTATTTGAAATGGACTTGTCTTGCAAAAATTGGCTGATGTAAAAACGTGGTCTCAAAGGGGGTACGTCTAGTTTATTGTAAAGACAAAATGACAGGCCTTTCGTTTGTATTCCTATTGTTTTATATATTGGTCTATTGGTTAAAGTAGACATTGTGTTGTCATTCTTATGCGCCCACATATTTATATGTGGACGCATTATGCCGTCATCTCCGTCCGTCCGTCCGTCCGGGCGGCGTCTGCTGCTCTATCTCCAAAACCCTTTGACATACGTTCATGAAATTTGGCACATATGTTCCATTCATGAATGGGACGGCACGTGCGAACTTTCGGACAAATTCGACTACCGGTGTGCCCCCTAGTGGCAATTTTAGTTTTTTACGCTTACCTTTGTATCTTCAAAAGTCCTGAACGGATTTTCATGAAATTTGGTATGTAGGCACCTATTAGTGAGATGACGCTATCCTGCCNATCACTTCAAGATTGTGTGATGGTTAATTAGTTAGGGCTAGAAGAACCAGAATCAGCTTCGAGGTGTGTCTGGAATGAGTAGTGATGCATAGTTTTGTTAAGATTATCACAAAAAGGTTAACATAAATTAGTTACTTCGGTCCAAGTTTATGCTGAACCATGTGGAATGCTATCGATACTTTGCCAGGCTGATATGCAGTCATGTGTGACTGTTGGTGTCTTTCAGGATATTCATCTGGCCAAGCGATTCTATGACATGGCTGCTGAAACCAGCACAGATGCCCAGGTACCAGTGAGTTTAGCACTGGCTAGGCTGGGTCTACTCTACTCCATTGAATATGCCAAAGACGTAAGTTAAAGGGTTAAAAAATCAGGAGAAATCCAAATTTGGCCAGCTTCAGAACATCATATCTCAGAAATGGCTGATGGGATTCATATGAAACTTTCAAATACTATGCTTTATACACTGTTCTTCAAGGCAGTGTTCGCATTTGTTTTTAAAATGTTCAACTTTTGTACGAGGGTGCTATTGAAATATAGGACTTTTGTGATATTCGTGGAAAAAATGCACATTGTATAAAACAAAATGATTTTGAAAGCTGTAACAGCATTTTTCAAATTTTAACTTTAACATTCGTATTCAGCAATATTTGGTCATGTTATTGATAGCATGGTTTTGCCATTAAAGATGCAAAGTCTCATTAAATTGTGAACATGTAAATGAAAGTACTAATTTACATACCTCGGGTCCCCCAGTGTGCCAGAAACCATTCGAGAACCAGTTCCCACTAAAGTCTTGTTTTGCGAGGCTATTATGTATTAAAATGATTATGGTAATATTTCATCATTACCCCAATTAAACAAGGCTCAGTTTTTATTATTTATTTATTTCAATATCAAATAACTTGTGTAATGTTTGGAATTACTAGAGTTTTTATACACTTGTTTCTATGTGAATCATTTGTGCTGTTTTCTTTAAAACCGCAATTTATTTACAAATTGTTTCTTTTCTTGATAAAACTTGTACCCACAGTTCTCCAGAAAGTCACTAGGTGGCGCTTGCTACAAATTTAAATATTCATGGTTTTATTAAGATATAGCATCTTTAATGTACCTTTCTGTTTTTGCTCGGTTTTACAAAAAAGATGGTTGGGTGACCTAGTTATTGACATATAGATGAAAAGTCAAAAATCAAGTTCTACTGGCTTTCCATTTTTAGAAAAGATACACTTAGCGCAGTTAAAATGTACAATTTTGTAAATAGTTGCCTAAAATGCAAATGTCTACATATAACCTTATTAATGTGTTAAGAGATGTTGAAGGGCCATCTAGTGCCACTTGCACAACCCAGTGGGCTGTAAAGAATGCACCAAGTTGATAAAGACAAGTCTATTTGCACTCACAAATCGTTTTGCTTGAAACTGATGTTAGCTTTCTCATTTGTATCAAGCTGTCCTCTGTTATGAAACGAAGTAGGGGACATATCCATTGGTGTTGTTGTTCGTGCCTATAATCACACAAATACTTGTAAGAAATCCAATTTCAATCAACAACGTTAGTTTACCGAAGACATTTTCAGCATATTTTCATAATTTGATTTTGACAATATTGATCAGTTCTAAGTGAAAGCACTCAAGCATTAACAAGATGGTCCAGCTTTTGTGCAAATTGCTGTTCTTCATTTACAAAGTGAACTAGGGTCACAACACATACACAGTTATGCTGTCTACATTAACCTTCCCTTTTGCTGTATGATATTCATTCAGCTGAGTGACTTATTGATCCTTTTCAGCATCTTGATCTGCGCCGGTTATGGGACTCCATCAATCCACAGTGGTACTTTGGACCTGACTGGGACATCTACCTAATGACATTCTTGGCACTTTTATTGGGACTAGTTATTCTAATACGGCGACAAGAGTTCAGATGATCCATCATTAAGCAGTTGCTACATTTCCATACAACTTACCATTTACTTGGTCTGCTACAATATTGCACTTTACTTTTCACCCAGCTGTTAACTTCTTAATAGACCTGCAGCCCATTTCCTCAAAATTGTCATTGTCATCTTGCATACTCCTTGTTGTTGTACAAGATTAGTGTGAAGCTAAACAATTGACCTATCGTCAGGACTGTGAGTGACGACTTAACTGACCTATCACAACACAGCATTCTTGACACACCTTTGTTTCCAAGCCACCATTTTACCCGACAAACAACATGGTGTCGGGTAAAACTTATTGTTTGTGTGTTGAGGGGCGGAGCTTGCGATAGGTCAATTGGCATGAGGCTGATGTGATATATCAAGTGCTATTTCGGCTGGTCAAAACGGCCAACTTCGAAGTAAGATAAAATAAGAACGAAGTGGTTTATTAAGCCAAAAGTAATGCCTATGAGCTCTATGTGGACCACACTTTTCACTTGTCTTATTTCACAACTCAATTCTTTGTGACTGTAGAATTAAGACATTCAACATTCGTCCTTGTGTGAAACGGGATGTCCCAAAGTAACAGTCATATTACAGCACTAAATGTATCTTTAATGTTATAGTACAAGATGTAAATCATTGTTAATGTAACTTAATTTGTTATCTCTGCAAGTTTACTGTATTTTATGCAATAAACTTATTTCCAATGGGTTCATGCTTTAATAATTAATCTGCCAAAAGGCTTTGTGGTCAACAAGCCTGCAGTTATATTATTGAGGACTTGGAATTTTTCAGTTACTAAATCAGATAAGCAAAATATAAGAGTCGTGAAGTTACTGGTGTAGCAGTGTGTATTTATTACTGTCACATAGGTGTACTGACATGGGAAACGCTGAATAAATCAAACACATTTAATGACAACTTGTACCTCCAGTCGGGTATGAGCTTACAGGTCACCTTAAAAAAAATAACAACAGAATACTAATAAGACAGCAAGTTTTCTTTTGTAATTACAAAATGAAATTTGAATGTAATTTTAATAGATGATGATAAGATAATTGTACGTAGAAACATGAAGTTCAATAATTGCTCTTATACTGACCAACTATGTGGCCAATACAGCCGACCTATAATTTGGAAAGGAACGAGATAATTTGTCAGGTACATTCCTTCAAAGAGCCCTCGTGACCAAAGGTGCACTGTCGATGCCATGACACCAAGAAATGGTGTGGATGCCCAAAGTAAATGATCATCCATCAAAGAGGACAAATGAAAGGCACCCCTGCCAAACGGCATCCTCTGCTGCACCATTCCAGTGTTTCGTAGACTTATATAGTACACAATATTGGTTCCAAGTGGACTTCAGCAGACGTACATACATTGCTTTATGTTCAAAAGTCAGTTTTCCATAGCCTGTGGCGTGGAAACCACCGGCAAAATTCGTGACCATCTTCAACACATGCCATCATACAGGCATTAAATAAGTTACAGGATACAATACAAACTTCACCAATTTGTCATTCACTGTCAAGCTTCCTTTCATAGCATTTCACGGACAAAAACAAGTAAGTTTGAAGTTTTCAGTTTCCACGAAATAAACCAATCAGTGAATCAATGAGAGACAGGGTTGGACTTGCCGCTGACAATGAACAAAGACATTACATACAGTAATAGTCACAAGGGTCCGGCATTTTGAGAACCAGTTTTCACCACTGAATAACTAGCATCATGAAACTGGTTCTCAAAATGTTGGTTTATGTAATTTCCAAGTGGAAATACAAAGTAACAGCACTAAAACGAATTGAAAACTTATTTTTTGACATCATAATTTAATGACATAGGAATCACTGTGCGTGATATATCTTATCCATTTGTATGGCACATATGAGTGATCCTTATCAAAAACACGCAGAAACTGAACTTTGAGGTTTGAACACACAAAAGAGGACACTTCAAACACCATGGCAACTGGGCCCACTTGCAGCTTATTTGGACGACTGGAGTCGGACGAAATGACCTGAAAACGTGAAACATAGTTTTGGTTAACGAACAGTCAAAACGACGGCTTGCTTGGTGAATCACTTGTTTGAATGTGCAAGTTGGCACTAGAGCACGTGTATTACATATCTTGGAGATTCTAACGATGCACCTATCTCTGGCACTTCGTATCACTTAGCAGGTAGAAATAAGATTTAACAGGGCAAAACATGATTGTGGGCACTAGCAACTCCAACATCTGCCACTGACATTTTAACAGTCAATTTATATGCGTTTAGAATCGGAGCACTAATGTTTTAAAGTGGATTTCTGGTTTCATCACGTGAAATGTGCAAAAAATGTAACTAAAATTACACTCCAGATTTGTTATAAATGCACCATAAACACAATAAATAACATGTCGAAGACTCATAATTCAAGATTTTTGCAAAAGTGATGAGATCCTGGCAAAAAGTAGTAAGTTGTCTCATGTGACTCAGTAAAACCCTCATTGCCCTCTAGCTTCACAAGGGATTATTTTATCTTCACGCAGATGACTTGAGGTATGCTACCACTCAGCACAAGAGGTGTGCCACAATGCAAGCCACAGTGTTGCCTTCTGATAATGACTCATTACAATAGTTTTATTGGAACAAAAGGTAGCTTGGCCTGCTCTGCTTGCAAGGGAATACCTTAAACCTGGCACTGACAGTTGTTCCCCCTGGCAGATTCTTTACTCTCCACACTATCAGTTTGTCTTTGACTTCTAGTGAGGCTGTCTGCCCAGGCCCACTCAGCTGCTGGGTTATGCTATAAATTAAACAGATAGTATTCACGAGCAACTTTTGATTGTTATAAAATTTGCCTCATCTTGTTCATCTGCACTCATATAAGAAATGATTTCAGGGTTTACACAGGACAGAGAGTTCTATATTTCTTGAGACCATCCTCCGCACATAAATCACTTACAACTTGACTAAAGAACACTTTGAGACCTATTTCATAACATTAAGTGGTTTAAATATAAAGTTGTACAGTTTTGTGTGATGGCAGGTGAGTTTATTACTATTTTACAGAGTATTGTTCAAATACAGCAACGGATCTAACACAAGTGGCAACATTTAAAATGCACAGTAGTAAATATGAAGTTTTATTTTTATAATATCACATCAAAAATCACGGTCAAATATAATACACCATAATGAACATGTCAAAATCCCTAACTAATAAAAAATAAATAACAAAAAAGAGAAACAGAAATATGTTCTTCGCATTTAGGTAAGATGTCTTGGACTCTGACAGTATAAAATGTTGCATTTACAGCAAGTATTTTGGGCTCAAACAGACTATCATAGCTTACATTGTCCACAATCACATATTACAGATAGTTCCAACAAATGCAGTCAATCCATGCTTAGTTAATGGACAGCAACTGTAAATGCTTTGGATTCTACTCTTATGAGCAGTGACAAGACTAGGTCAAGGTACCTAAGCTACACGGTTAACGGACTCATAAACATGGTCACAGACGCATGAACACAATTCACGTACCTGCTAACACCGTTCACAGACTCACAAACACGGGAACGGACTCACAAAACATGATCCATTCACCCAAATACACGGGACACAGACTAACATTCACAAAGAAAGATGGTTAACGGACTGCCAAACATGGTTTACGGACAAAATGTAGATGTCAACTGACCCAGGAAGCCGATGAGTCCGTGACCCGTGTTTGGAGGTCCGTTAACCGTGTTTCTTCGTGAATGTGAATCCGTGTCCCATGCATTTGGGTGAATGGATCATGTTTTGTGAATCTGTTCCCGTGTTTGTGAGTCAGTGGACAGTGTTTGCAGGTATGCGAGTCGTGTTCATGTGTCCGTGACCGTGTTTATGAGTCCATTAACCGTGTAGTTTAGTACCTTGTAGGTGATCCGATCCCGTGAGCTATTTCATTGCACAAATGATGTTAGGAAAACTACCTCCAAAGAATTTGATTGCATTTGCAGCACTCGACACAGGCAAAATGCCCACTTGAAAATACAACTGATGGCATATTCTGCACTCGTATTTCCATATTTGTCATACTTGTAAAAAGTGATGGTCAAAAAAGAAATGCTGAACATCCGCTCTGTGCATGTTCGAATAATACGACTGACGTAAATTTCCTACTCAGATTTTACTTTTCTACTCATATTTACAAGCATGTACTCGCTCCTGTCGAGCTCTGAATGTACTGTAGTGTCTACATGTAGTCTTAAGTTAGCATGACCGAAGAATCATGGGTTGTCGACGAGGCCATGTTTCTGTAAGTCACATGTAGTGTCAGACATTATCTTCCATACACTTAATTGTTGATTCACATTAGATACCATTAAAGGAAATGAAAATATTTGTGAAATAGTATGAAAAGTTAATTTCTTTCACTTAATGCTTGTTTACCCAGACAAATATTGAACTGACTGTGAAGTATGCTATGTGTTTTGTAAGTGACAAGCACTTTTCTTTCTTTGTTCTCCATATATCATTGATCTATACTGCAAGTGCCCCACGCACATCGGGAAACCTTGTTTATGCTTCCGTTTGCAACCAATGTTTTGTCAAAGACTGCCCACTGGCATCGTAGCAGACTATAGTTGTTTACATGCTTCCACACTCTGATTAGCTGGCATAACTAGCTTGAGTGACATGTGTGAACTATCCATTCTGAATAGGTTGCCATTGAACTTACCTTTGAGCATTTGAAGGAACAGGTATCTTTACAGAGATATTCAAGGCTTGTGAACCACTTGGAATATTACAGTGTAGCTTGAGGCTGAGCTGTAGATCTTTTTGCGAGTCATCAACTGCAAAGGTTATTCTAAATGGGATACTTTTCGGGGTGTTCCCACTTAATTTATATGTCATCAGTGAAAACTGAAACACACAAATATTTAATCGATATAGAAGTAGTCAATATACCAACCAGCTGCTCCAACTGGTGTTCAGTCACAGAATCAGCCTTCCAACTGCAGATTCGGTGCAAAAAATGATGAACTCCCAGAAACTGCATTAATGAATAAATGACAGGTATGATTGGGTTTCTTTCAACTGTTAGTCAATTTTGTCGTAAATTTGTGTGCTTATATGGTAATTTTTCACATATTTAGCACACAATGTGGCAGACAAGTGAATTTTCTTCTGCAAAAAAATTTCCCCTAAAACAATTATATTTCAGCCTATTATTAGGATGGGTTGTACTGTGTTTGATGTCACAAAACAATATTTGGTGAAGCTCGTATTATTTGCAGCAAGTGAATCAGTTTTTGAGAAATGACAATTTTGGCAGTTACTTTAAATTTGTGCAAATACGTGGAGAATTACCATATTATACCTTGTTTATGAGAATCAGTGTTAATAACGCAGATAAACCCTGAAGATTCAAATACGATTAACATTTACAGTTGAAACACAGTCACACAGTAACTATAAGAATGATTACTGATTTTAAATTCATCAGCTTTACCTCGTAAATAAACAAGCAATTGGTTACACATGACTACCTGTTAAGAAATCCATAGAAAGGCTGAGATTTACCTTCTCAAACTCTTTTGGGAAAGCATTTTGCAGCACACGTTAACACACATTGTAGTGAGTCATGCACAGAGTGAGATAGTAAACATTACTCACCTCTCCATCTGTGGGGAATAGCTTTAGCAATCTACTTGTGTCAAACTCGCTCCGGTCAATGCTGGGGTGAAAGGTCACCTCATCAATGTGCGCCTGGTGGCCATATCCTGGCAATCAATTACATTACGTGTTATAAAAGCAGTTGTAATTTCGTCAAACATCCAGCAACAATCAGAGTAACTTCTACACTGTTTGAACGAACAATGGAGTGTGTTTCAGCAGCAACCTGGCCTACCTAAACCACACAAAGCACCCTTGCATGCACAAGGTCTACCCCAAACTACTGAAAATGATCTCAGAAATTAATATAAGATGGCACTTTCAAAAGACCTCATGACTCTAGCAACTTTGTGATCGATACACGAGGAGACCGTCTTTCCATCAGTTGCCATACAAACATATGAAACAACGTCGTCATTAAAAACCAGCAACGTAATGGCACTGTCAGCAAATGCAAGTCTATTCTGAAGCCCAGTTGATAACTTCAACATGACCAGCAAGGAACTGAGACAGACATTTTAGCTCTGCCGGTTTCAAGCTTTAAATTAAATAATTCATCATCCAGTCTGCAATATAAAAACAATTGCAGGATGTCTGGTACAGTTGTAAGCTTCTCAGGTGGACCCAATGCACTGATCACCTGGAAACATTTTTATGCTTTATTAATATACGAGTTGAAACCTAGGTGAAGAGCTGAACACCTGTTTTAAGGGCCAACCCAGTTTGACTCAAGCCCACGACCTTCAGTAAGATTGAAGCTAAGACTTATCTCACAAGACCACATTAGCCTCCTCCAGTGGGAAGGCATTATGTAAAGTATTATATAACAACATACTCTTTTCACTTTCTTCTTTTCCAACATCTAAATCTGGATTTAATCCAAGCTTGATGAGTGGATTTCCAACAAGGATACTTTTCATGTTGACTTTACCATTAATCTCACACCTTGCTATGGTTCCCTGGAAATCATTAATTGAGGAGACAGTTGACAAAATAGAACTAAATTATGTAGGAAAAACATAACTATTGAAAATACAGTTAACAACCAGAGGTATACAAAAAACCTACTTCCATGACAAAAGAAGGTACTAAAATTTGACTCAAGTGCCATGGCAATGTTGTAAATTAAGCATTTTTGTTGTATGTAGTATTTTACAAAATTATGCCATTAAACTTAAATTTGTAACAGTTTTCATTGCAAAAGCTTTAAATTTGCAGACCGCACATTCACTGATGACAACATCATTAATGGATATTTAACAGGTAATGTAATGATGGTGTTGGCAAAAATGTCATTTAAAAAAAATCTTTACATTTCAGAGACATTGTTAACTTTTCCTTTCAAGTTAGATAAATTTCTCAACCATGCTTCACATAATCTATGTTGAGGAAACATAAATTCATGTTTCATATATTGCACAAAATGTGTGGCTATATTAAACTTTTAATAAAAACTAATGATTAAAGTTATCTTACATCAGAATTGATCAGGACATTAAGGTGCTCAATAATGTCAACAAAGATTTCGTTTCTCCTTCTTTCCTGTAATAAAATAATAATTGATAAGAACAATGTCGAATGTGACAGTACGTATTTCTATTCCTCACACAAATTGGTCAGTAGTAAACTAAGGTGCATTAAAATATATGTCAAATCAATTATTTTTCTTCAGATACAAAACTGAATCAAAACACTTAAAGAATCACACAGCTGTAACCACTAAAGATGTTGATTTTCATTGCAGTCAATAAGGAAAGGTCCATCAGCTGTGTCACAAAGGATGGACATGCTTTCAACACCCTTATCTTAAATCCTGGGTCTGGATGATTCTTAAATCAAAGAACCATAATATTAACTTGGCACTGACTATATTTGGTACTCAGTAATAACAAATGAGCCTACCTGGGAATACCTGGACTGTACCACAGGTTGATCAGCAGCGTAATTTGGTGCTACCCTGTGTTCCACTCCGAACTGTAACGAGTAAGACTCAAATGTAAAAACCATATTTTTTTCAGCTAATTTTCCTAGTGAACACTCATTTTCTTGAGCATTGCATTTAGTAACCAGTATCAACATTGCCAAAAGTTATAGGTCACAGACCATAGGTCACAGACCACATTCAATATTAGCTTAAGAAGCTGTTCTTATAGTCCCTTTCCTAACTAATAACTTTGAATGAATCGCAACAGATTGAATCAGAGCAGCTAAAACCACAGTTGACTCTCCCTGTATGATCAACTCCTTGCGTTAGGGAACTCGGGAACCAAGATGACTGCAATGGATAGCCACCCCTCTTAACTGGTGCCACACGATAGGTTTACATTGTTTGTACACAAATTGAACTGGATAATCATTAAATAACCCTTCGCCCAAAGGAAGAGCTATGTAAATAGGCTACATAATAAAGGTTAGGATTTAGCCAGCGTGTGTAATATGCAGTTAAAAGCAAATGGAGAGAGAAAGCACAAATTAATTTGATGATACATAAGTAGTGTAAATATGTATAATACTCACCAGACCTGGTGATAGAGTCTCAGGGGAGGCATCAGACTTTACAAGCACAGGGTCACTTTGAACATAAAGTTTCAACTTGCTTGTGCTGGCAATCTGAATTTGACCAAAGTCCTGAAAGTAAATATGACATTTGTCACTTTGGCTAATTCATGATTGATATTTTGTGTATTCTATTAAGGTTAAGTAGGACCCTAGAAAACACCCAAATTTGCCTATCAATTTGGAACATCATATTTTAGAAATGGCTGATCGGACTCATAGGAAACTTTCAAAAGCCATGCTTTGTGCACTGTTCTCCAAAATGCTGTTAGGAATTTTTTTTAAAAACGTTCCACTTTTGCATGAGTGGCTAACAAAAAATAGGACTTTATGCTTTAGAAGAAAAAATAAAAAGATGCATAAAACGAAAAGGAAATGATACTTAAAAAATGTACAGCGTATTTGAGATTTCATCATGGACATTTATGTTAAAAATTTGGCTGTGTTATTAATACCATTGCTTTGCTATGAATGTACCTTAAAAGTTTCTTTTTGCTAAATTTTACTTAAAACATATGGCTATGTGACAGATTGGTATAAAGTAAAAAATCAAATCTTAAAGGCTTTCTACTTCAGAATCCCGAAAATACATACTTCTACTGAAATAAAATCTACAATATTTGTTTATATTTGGCTAAGTATACAGATTCGTCAACAGGATCCGACATAGCCTTAAGACTGAAGATAGTCATTAAGTAGCAAACAAAAGCAGATTCATCAATTAAGTAGTCATTAGTATATATGTGCAATGTATTGTGAGATAGCCAGAGGATCTGTGCAGGATTAACCATCAAGTTCAGTAAGCTACAGCTTAGAACCCGTACAAATCACACGCCTGTCTCAAGTAGCCACACCTGGTGAGATAAATTATGAGAGAAAGCCTGTGAGGGCAAACTACCAATTATCAAAGCTTCCATAGGTCTCATAGCTTACTAGTAGGTCACTGGGCACCCTTTAACTGGCCCACTGTAGAGACCAGAGAGTAATTAACCCAGTTGTCACTGAAACCTATCTTGCTGTCATACCCTGACAGCTCAAGACAAAAATGCCTTAAGCTGGGCATATAGTAAAATATCACCACATCACCAGTCATCTATATTGTCAAACAAAATGTTTATTGGATGTTACCATTTGCTGGTGATTACTTTAGTTGCTCAGAGTTCAAAGACAAAGTAACACTTCCTTACAAAGATTCCACAGTTTCCATTACCCACTAATTAGCTGCCAAAACTTACTAGGATTTCATCAAGCAGTTCATGTAAAAGCACCAAATTTTCCCTGATTGAATCTTCGGATATCACTCCACAGAAGTCTTTAAAAATATGAAACAACCTGAAAGACATACAATGGAGAATACCAAGTTGTTTACTTTGATTGACAGACATTTGATTATGTAACATGATCCAACACAAACTGAGACTTGAAACAAACTTTATCTTGATGAACTGTTGTACAGAAAAATGACCACAATGAACAAGGTGCTGAATCATAGCAAGGTAAACAAAAGTAATGTGCTTTGCTTACTTTGTCAGTACTTCTATGATGAGGATAGGCAACTCATCACTGGTACTTGTAGCAATGAAAAAAATATTGTTTCTTTTGATATGGTAAAACCAAACACCCTTTTCATTCTGAAAAGAAGAGCGTGTATTCATCAGAAAAACAATTTTATTCACCAATCATTTAAGTAATCTTTATTTAATCGAGCTTCCACAAACCAGAAATCACAACAAAATAACACCTGTTCAGTCGCATGTATACCAAAAAACTTGACAAGAGACCTGCCTAAATATGTCATTCATTAACAGGACTATATTATTATGTTAACCTGTCACAACATGCAGGTGATTTAAATACAGATATAAATCTAAAACAAAATTTCTCACTCTAAACAATTAAAAACATTTGATTTACCCAGTATGGCAACAAGTTGTCACTGTTAGACTGAACTCTTGCAAAGAAAAGGTCGGGAGCATCACAAGCTATATCATATCTGACTTAAGAAATTTAAGGACGTGATAAACTGGAAGTAACTCTGCTGGCATGCAGCATTACAACGAGTACAGCAGATGCACGGTAAAATTTCACCAATTTGGGACACATGGTAGACAAGTGATATTTTCTTTTCTCATTTTTTCATAAACCATAGTAGCTCACAAAAGACAAAGTAATGATTACCACTTCTAAGTTCTGTGCCGTAGCTACCAACAGCAATTTCGGACATTCGCAATCAATGTTGTGAGCATCTAAAAATTAAATGAGGCAATTCCAAAATTACTTTTTGGCCACATTGGTGAAATTTATCATACTTTCTGAAATTTTGTTTGCATCAGAACACTGCGAAGTTTTCTTCGAGCATTAAACTGAGATTGTGCATAATTATATATATATGTATATGTATATGTATACATATAGTGCTACCAGTACATAGTAAATTAAAAATGTTCTCAAGTTATTTCACTGAGAATTCAAATTTATTTTCTTCAGTTGACCTAGGACACATTATTAATGTGATAGTGTGTCCTACTGACAAACAATACAAAATTAATAGACTGAGAGATTAGCACTGAAACAAAATACTAATAATTAACAGTCAGATTAGTATTGAGGACAGCTAGGCCAAGTGGAGTGTGCAATCTCACTTTAATACTACGGACCAGTGGTTACCCCTGGTACACTAGCACCAACAATATAGGACAAAATCTACCACCCCCCTCCTCCCACAGTATTTCTGCACCTCTTAGCTGGTGTTTGATCAATAATCATGACACAACTGAAAACCCCTCAGACCATGGTCATTGAACTTAACTGATTACAGTACTAGACACACTATTTTGATTAACATAGAAAGTCCAGTTATTCACCGTTGGTTTAAAAAATTAATTCATACTTGACTCGATAACTTAATCAAGTTGACATCAAAGTTATATATGATCTTCATTTCTACATGGTGTCAAATTGATCGGAGGCATTTGAGAACTACGAAATTTCACATCAATACAATACCGTCAGAGTCCTATTGTACCTATCTCTCTTTACATTTCATGCTCATTCCAAATGTATTTCATGATATGCTGCCAAGCTCAAGCAGTGGCAGAGAAAAATATCTGGGCCCGGTTGCATAAAACTTGTTATACGGCTTATAAGGTCTTATACGTCAGATAAGGTCTTGCCGGGTATGCTGCCGGGTATGCAGCCGGGTGCAGGTGTACTAGTAGTTGAGAGAACAATAGTTCATGCATTTAAAAGTGCAATGTGTCGAGACGAAAGTGCTATAAAGAGGAGTGCTCCCTGGAAACTGCCCAGTGACGAAGATTCGATGATAGCAATAGGTAAAATTCACGTTCATTGTTCGACTTCGACAGCACTAGTAGTGGACGCGGGCCTGAAAGAATTCTGTGTAAGTACGTACGACACTGCGGAGTTAGTAATGCAAAAATTCTAATATAAATTATAGACTCGCGTCTTCTTTATCATATAAACTAATATATTAAGCTAAAGGATACACTTTTTATCCAGTAAAACATCTCCTGCAGCAGATAAAAGTACAACTTGCGAAATTTTCATGATCGCAAGTTACTTGACCTATATCCGGGAACTTTTGCTTAACTTTATTTCCGGTTTTGGCCATTGAAAAGTGAGGTATCGTTGTTTTCCAGTAAGTGACACAAGTTTTCATTGGGATACTAAGACGAAATATGGGTGATTTGAGTCACAACAGTTTTATGTTTTACTTCTGACTATTTGAGAAGTGCGAATTATGTATAAATTATTGATCTATGCGTGTCGCCATCGGTCTGCCACGCATTCATTCTGATTCTGTCCAATTCCAAATATGATACGTAGGTCTATGTCGTAGAGGAACTGATCAGATTTGTATTTTGCAATCCCAGTTTCCTTATGAAAGTTTGCATTTTGCGATTAAATTCCTCACGAAAGTGGGCTAGAATTCTACAAAAAGTTTTATTTTGCTACAGAATCCTACATGTTCAAAGAAGTGGTTTGTTCAACGATAGTGTATTCAATGTATTGGATAATTGGGGATGATCAAAAGCTGAGGACGCCTATGTTTGTAGGTTCTAAGACTCAATCAAACGATTAGAATTAGATAAAATATTTTAAAAATGAGATTTTTCAGTTAAGTTCTCAAAATAAACGTTGTTCATCATGCTAACCCACTTTCAAATTTGGGATTTTAGTTTGCACCTGGGAGATGGAGGTCCTAGTTATGTTATTTCTAATAAAAGGTTGGGTATCCTTGATTATTTCCCCAGCGGCAAACTTTCTTGCTATAAACAAGATTGAGTACCTTCCAGTTAGTATGTCATCGCTTTAGTTGTAACTGTCTCAATTGGACTGTCTGTTTACTTGCGAAAAACTATATAGCTAACAAATTCATATCCAAGTTACTGGCACTACACTAATTTGGAAATCGGGGGATTTGTACCACGTGACTGGTGCCTTCTCAGTCCGTGACAGCGGTTTAGTGTTTGTAGCTGTAGTTGAAAACCACAGCTATGGGATTGTTTCATTCAACATCTTGTCTAAGTTAAGACCTTAAGATGCATTAGGTAAATCTTAAATTTGACATTTCGATTCAGTACACGGCATTTTTTCACTCAGGGTGCACACTTTTGTTTCAGAAATGGCATTTTATGAAGTTTTAATTTCAGCTTTGAGACTTATTTTATTGGATTCAAAATGACATATGGAATATCAGGTAGAATTTTTGTGAAGTATCCTCCTTTAGTTTTTAAGATTTGGCCTGTTGAAGTAACGAAAATAGGAAGTGTGGGCTACAGAGAATACATCATTGGTATCGTTACATCCATGTTGGAAAAGACTTAAATCTGGCTTAGAAACAAGAAAGTTTATTACTCTGGTAACTCATGTACTTGATCACTGAACATCAATATAAAAAACCAGGTTCACACCTGTGTATGCTTCACAAGGTGTGAGTATACAAATAAAACATAGCAATTATACTTAATCCTTAGACATGCTTAGCTTAACTATCATCAGAGTCACATCACAGTCAAAAGGAATGCCTAATTCCATAAACTACCATCAAAGAAGTACAAGAAAACACTTTTCATTATCAGTAAACATTGTTTGCACAAATAAATCTCATGAAACATTGAGGTCAGTGAGGGGCTACGGGAATACAAAATGCAAAGGTAACTATTTGTGGGAAGAAAAATACTGGAGCAATGGAATAGAATTCATTTACTTGTCAATACTTCTACTTCTGAATTACAAAAAATAGTTCTGTTTAGAAAAAGGGAGATAATACCGTCTTAATTTTCTTCACACTTGTGCAAATACAAAAATATAACATAAAGGAAATAAAAATTTTATCCTAGGACATACTCAGCTCTTAACTATCATCAGAGTCATAAAATCACCATCAATGGGATGCATATTTCCATCAACTACCCTAAAAAAATACAGGAAAGCACTTTTCATCATCAGGAAACATTGAATGCATAAATCTCACATAACACAGAGGTCATGGAGGGGGCTACGGAAAATACGAAATATGCAGATACCTGTTTGTAAGTGGGTGAACACTTGAGCAATGCAATATAATTCATTTACTTGTTAAAGCCAACACTCCTGAATGACCAAAGAACATTCATGTTTTATTAATAACGAGTTTAAACTGAAAAAGTAATTTTAGCTAAACTTGCCTCAAATCCCACCCACAAATATTTTTTTTAATATTCTTGTCTTGGATAGTTCATTTGTTTCTTTTCCCTCAGTACATGCACCTTGATAAAGTTTTTTCAAACCATGTACTAACAATTCAAAGTTGGGGGCTACGGGGAATACAAAAGACATTTTTGCTTATGATCAATTAAAATCCAGGGCTTGGTCTAATATTTTTGTGGGCCAAAAATAGCTTCAAGATTCCCAATGTGCATCATCAAATATCTTTTATTTATGGAAGAATTTAATGGAACTCAGGGCTACGGAGAATACACAGTTTTTCTTAGGTGACTGCAATATTATTTGGTTGAGGAATCCAATCACTAGGACATCTGGTACAAATATGTGGTTTCTAAATCAAATTCTATATACTATCAACCAGTAAAAAAACAGTTCAAAACACTAGTAATGCTTTTCTTTTTCAGCCATGGCTGTAAGAGAAGGAGCACATGCAAATTTACGTGTTTTGCATAACGACATCATTTTGCAAGTGTGCCTGAAAATTGTGTTTGACTTTTCAGATCCCTGCAATTTCCTGAAGAAAAACAAGAAATACATGTTAGGATCATGAAAAAACAGTAAATTCCAATTAAATGTGTGATTTAATTAAATGCCATGGGTATTAAAAACATGCAATGTTTCAGTGACAAAATTCCGTCTAATTTCAGCTATATCAAGGATTACTCTGGCCATAATTAACATGTTTTCATACTTTAAAATGCATAAATGTCATAAGTACCGGTGCTAAAACAAGATCATTATACAAATATCTGCCAAAGGTGAAGAAATTCTGTGAATATGATTGCATAACATAAAAAATCTAAATTTGAGTGAAAAAATGCCGTACATGCTTGGTTTTATCTTTGGTTAAAATGGTGATTGAGCATTATATTTGTTTTTATTTTTTTGCACAAATTGCTATTTTCAAGCATTTTCCGAGGCACTCTGCAGTCTGCACTGTGTTCTCTTTGTTAACTGTCTGCAGTTAACTGATAATTGGTGGCTAAGTGCAGTATCCGAACCACGCTTATCTTTTGAGATTATAATCAAGTTACTTACACTAACTGTTTCACTTTTCAGGTGTTGTGTTTTTCCAGATTATAAAACATGCTGAATCTCTGATTCAGTTTACTGCTATCATTTGCTTGAAGCAGATATAAGCACCTTGAAAATTGAAGCAAAAACGCTAGCAGGTGACGGACCTGTTATTCTTTCAAATTAGTAATAATCGTTTGTCAAATATTCGCCGGCATTTTCCTACATCTACTTTTCAAGTCCTGAATTGTTACCCAGTTTCAAAACCATGTGACAATATTCCCCAGACAAAGCACCTAAATCAACATAAATTATGTTGTTCTCTGTTCGGTCTGTTTGCTGTCATAACCTTTTCATTCGTAGTTTTACTGCAGGAAAAGTGACACGTCCACTTTTAGTGGCTTGGAAAACATTATCTCTTGAATGTTTAGCGTTCATTGGCTAAAATATGATCCGTATACTGCCTCAAAAATTGCCTTGCTCTGTTGCTCAATGTCGCCATGCAGATATAGGCTCTGAAAATAACATGTGATTGTTGCCAGATTTGGGGATGGGCTGCTTCCCTGCCTGAACACTCCGGATGGAGCTGCTACTTGATGTCTGGTGTTTTGTGACTTTCATTGAATTTTTTGCATTCCTGCACACACCGACACACACATTAATGCCAAAATTCTCAAGACTGGTGTGATATATATAGATTATTACATGGCGAAGTCGTTATCCCCCGTTATCTAGAGCCCGAGTGGATTTTGGAGAATTATCGCCCGAGGGGCGTCAGCCCCGAGGGTGATAATTCTCCAAAATCCACGAGGGCTCTAGATAAGGGGGATAACGACTGAGAACATGTAATAATCTATTTATACCACATACTAAACGAGAAACATTGCAATGAATCGATCTACCTTTCTCGACTCGCCTCGGCTTTGTAACTACTTTCTATGTCAGAGGCCCGGGGTCGGAGGTCGTGACCTTTTAAGAAAAGCCGAGCTATTTTTGTCAAATAATGCTTATACTCAAAACCAATTGGAAATTAAAACAAAATAGAAATGAAGTGAATCTCTAAATTAAGGTTAAGCAACTATTATAGCTTAAAACACGTTTTTTACACGCTAAGCTTCGACCGGGAAATTATCGTCTGCTAAAGTAGGTTACCACTGGTAACTGAATATAATTCTCAAGTCAAAGATCCTGACGACACGATACCCGCATTCAAACTGGAGATCGGTGATTTACAAGTAAGAGGACATGAGAGAAAAATTTCACTGAATTAAGATATCATTTTTATGGAAATTATGTGTCTTATTTTTCGTAGCGTACAAGTACAGTACAATGCGGTTTGTTGAACGTGCGATTATTGCGCGTGCTCATTTAAGTATTCTATTTTCACTCTTGATGACGTCAGCCTCTGCGTGGTGTAGTGGTTAAGGTCGGTGACCAGCAAACTCAAGGTCCCGGGTTCGACTCCGTCCTCGGTTTCCCGCCAAATCGTTATCTCACTAGTGAGATAACTTTATGGGTTATTACACAGTTGTATCTGCCATTTGACGCTAATATTGTGGTATAAATTTTCAGACTGCCTTGTGTTAATGTGACGACTCTTCCTCTTCGCCAAAGCATCAATGCTACCCTGATATCATTCAGGTAAATAGATATTTTGAGGTTAATATCAAATCTATTCTCACAATCCACTCCCTGTTAGTCGCTACTGTGACCTAAATATTTTATGTAAAATTTCTTTTCCTGGACTTGTATCTAGGAACCCCTAGTATCTGTGATCGAGATTCTCTGGTTTAGATAGTAAACGGTCACAATTTTTTCTTAAGTGTTGTGAAGAAAGCAAACTGATAACGTCACACAGACCTTACTGACTTTCAGCATAGAGATCTACATTTTGTTGTTTCATAATGTGCAATCCTTACGAATCATTTCAAATCTTGTTTTCTTGCATGACATCATTGGTTAATTCCCACTTATGCCCATGAGAGAACACTTCACGTGTACCCCTAAGCTCATAATGAGATTTGATGAGACTTCTGCCGCATCCATGGCACAACATAGATATACTGATGATGCTTAACAAGTTGTCAGTGATATCATTTGTACTTGTTTGGTTAGTATGTTTCAAAGAGAAGAGCAGTAAAACTAAAACGTCGATTATGCCAGATTTCTGACATTCAAGTCTCTTGTGTGTAATAGAAGCACGTTTAATTACATACAGTCAGGAAAAAGTTCAGAATTTGTAGTTGTGCATTTCTCAATCTAATACTCGTATTCTGATTTTCAGGTTATCAAGAGGCTTGTCAGAACTACTCAGTAACATTGTTAGCTGGTGACTCACAATGTCTTGCACATTAGAGGAAATCTCCTCCTTGCTGGATGTGAACCAAATCAAAAAGTTCCTGTTTCCCCAGCTGAACGTCATTCAGACGGTGGTCAGTGATGACCCCATGGAGGATGACCAGTGGGACCAGGACTGGGAGATAGAGGATGAAGAGACCCACGAGGAAGAGAGGGGAAAAACTGATGAGCCCAACTGGCTTCAGCAGTGCTGTGTTAGTGTATCACCTACTCTTGACTGCATGGCTGTGGGGTACAAGGAGAAACTTGTCATACTTGATAACAAATGGGACTACGATGATGAACAGCGACCTGGTAAATTTGAGGTCGTATGGAGTGGCAGTGTCTGTCAGGAAGATGGGCAAGTTGTTACTGACATTCTGTGTTTACCGTTGGCATCACAAAAGCGGAGTAACCAATGGACGCCAGACTGGGTTTGTGTCATAGTCGGGTTCTCGTCAGGCTCTGTTCACATGTATTCGGAATCTGGCACATTACTGTTGTCACAGCTTCTTCATGAAGAACGTGTGCTTAAACTGAAATGTAGGACATATGAAACACCGAGGTATTCAGCAGTGGTTGAGCAACAGGAAGAATTAACTATACTATTCCCAAGGGCTATTGTTACAATTGATGGGTTCAGTCTATTTCAGTGCCTGCGTGCCTGTAGAAACCAAGTAGCCAGAGCAGTTGCTAGTGGTGGCGAGGCTGTGCAGCCACCACCATTAGCCTACAAGAAGTGGGGCTTTCATGGTCAGTCACAGCTTGTTGACCACGTCAGTAGTGGCTTGGTCTCAGACACAACCTTTGATCAAATGCAGAAAGCATCAATCATAGATGGTTTTAATGCCGTTATCAAGCCATCAGCTCCAGCTCATTCACTCTATGCCACAGTGGGCACAAGTCCCTTTTTAGGCTTTTATGATGTCATTGAAGGATCGGGTCAACCATTACTAACTGATATGGCATATGCTGTTGCCAGCAAATTGAAATCTGCTCTATTTAGTAAAGTTTCTGTGGCTGGAGAATGGTTTGGTTTTGGTAGTAAACCAGCAGATGACCACAAAGATAAAGCTAAGGTGAAGGTTGAGCCAGCGACTCCTTTACGACTAAAATATGGCCTACCAGATGTACGACGATGCGGTGAGTCAATTGCACTTTCTCCACACTATAATTTAGCTGCCACGTGTGACAGCTTTGGTCGAGTGATATTGGTCGATTTACACAAAGGTTTAGCTGTGCGTGTTTGGAAGGGCTATCGAGATGCACAAGTTGCTTGGATCCAAGTTAAGGAAGACAAAAGCTCCAAGGTTGCCGTGTTTCTAGTCATTTATGCCCCACGACGTGGCATACTTGAAGTATGGACAGCTCAGATGGGTGATCGTGTTGCCGCGTTTAATGTTAGCAAGGGCTGCCAACTATTATATCCTGACCATGGCATTATGGGTCTCAACAATGTCACATGTCGCATGATTAAGTGTAAAGTCTTCCCATGCTTTCTGGTTGATTCAGAAGGTGTGATCAAGGTGATCAATATCCCATTTCACTTGTCTCTGGATGAAAAGAACAGTAAAAGGGCAAGAGATCTTCACCTCTACAGAAAAATAGTTGCCTGCTTGAAGGACAAAAGTGGAGATAGAACTCAAATAAAGGAGCTTATTGTTACCATAAAGACCCCTGGTATTGTGAAACAAGCTCTTGAGCGTATTGTCCAGATGAGAGTGTTCACTGCTGATGACCTGTCTTACATTTTCCACGCAGTTCTGACCAGTTCCCGTCCCCACCCGTTGTCTGATGAATCCAACAACTTGGATGTTGAGGGTAACATTCTGAGACAGTTTTGTCAGTACCAGCTTAAGCTCTTAGATGCGTACTCCATAATATTAGACCTTGATACTGATGCTGAGACTAATCAAACTGGCTTGGAGGAACTTCCTGTCGTTTTAGGCATGTCAGCTGATCAAACACAAACAATGAATCAATTACTGGATTGTTACATAGTGCCAAATACCACTAAACACGTTCACTTTGAATCAAAAAATCAGTTAGATGTGTCGTTGTTTCTTGGGTGTTTCATTTGTCCAACTGGGCGTGCAGAGAATGACTATATCAAACTGAAACCTGATCTGCCTGCAGACAGAGGTTTCAAATTGGCGCAGTTTTTATTTTCTGCCGTGATACAAAATCCTGAGCTGTGTCCCCAGTTGCAGTCCACTTTGCAAGAGTTAGGAATATCTTTGTCGAGTCTAATTGTGTTATTCGCTGACTACTGGCTTATGGAAGATGACAAATCACTTTCGCAATGTAGAGGTTTATTGGTGTTATTGAAAATGTTGTCAAGCGCAAGTGAAACTGAACAGAAGACAGATGAGGGCACCTGGTGGAGACAAATGCAGACCAAACTAACCAGAGCTACACACTTGTCTGCAGCCCTTACCATGAGTCTTGTCTGTCGCTGCCTGTCTTATGACAGGAGTCAGGCGCAACATTCGTCAAGCGAAGAACTGCATTCTGGTTGGGAGAGTGTCAGTTTTGAGGTGGAAGAGTGTAACACGTTGATACGGAGACTCGAGGATTGCCTGGTTTTGTCCAGTTTGTTTCGATCTGGGCAAGAATTAGCTCATGATGTATCTGTTGCCAAGATTTTAGAAGGGGGCAAGGGTATTGTTCCTGAGGTTATTGCAAAATGGGTTGCTTCTAAGAGTCTCCGACCTTCTGATGTGATTAAAAGTGAGACAGCTGTGTCAAGTAGTCACGAACAGCAATCTGGGGAGCTAATGGGAAAAGAGATTGTGGAGAGAATGGCTAATGTGTATGCACACTTTCCTAAGAGTTTGACACATGACGCTTTGATGATTAACTGTTGCTGGGAGTACACAGTTTTGTGGAACAAAGATGTTGAACTTCACGCAAACTTATCGAAGGCCATTGATTTCCTGAAGCTCGTACAGAACTCCGTACTTCAGCATGGAACGTGCAGTTTAATGTGGTCAGTGTTCATTGCAAAGAATGTTTCTGCAGCAGCAACCCTAATGGAGAAGGTGGGCAAGGCCCCCAAAGAACGACTTTGTAAGCGTGATGTTGGGATGACCGACACTTGCTTGAAGCACTTCTTGGAGTCTGTATGTGAACTGCTGGATATTTTCATGCAGGCAAATTGTGATGCAAATGATGTGCCAGTGTTTAATGCTGATGAGCTGTGGAATCAAAGCCACGGGACTGTCTCACTAGTTGAACTAGCTATTGACCAACCCAGCACTAACTACATACTGCTCAAACATCACTATCACTTAGCTGTGCTTCTTCTTGCCATTTCTACCTTCTCTATGAAGTCTGCCAAACCACTGTCACTTTTTGACAGCAAGGGGCAAAAGGCTCTTTTTGTCGAGTTGACATCGCATCCTTACTTCTCCAAAGACATGGACGTGACTATTTGCAATAAGCGTAGACTATTTCTGGGCAGAGTCCTAACTGAGGCCGTTTGTGTCCTTCCTCTTGATGAAGACAGAGAAATGGGGAACGACTTCAAAAGCCTGTTAATGAGGTGGTACCATTTAGTGATGTCTTTGGCGAAGGACTTTCAAATAGACCCAGAATATTACAGAAGGCAATATGTGCAGGAGCTTTATTCAAGTGGATACGACAGGATGGCAGAAGAGAGCCTGCTTGCCATTACTGACCATGAGGTCATGGGATCACAGCTCCTTCTCACCTGCGGCTTGCGACTTAACCATTTCACTTTACGTTGTGATCCACCTGGAAGCTCAGAAATTTTGTCTAGAATGTCCCCAAAGCTCAGCACATGGCTGAAAAGTTTGGACTCCAGTCAACTGCGCCATGCCAATGTACCCTTGATGGACACTGCCAAGCTTGTGGCACAAACTGTAAACAATCTGGCTGAAGGACATTCAGAATATGAAATGGCAATTTCATTGGTAGAACTGGTTCAGTCTTTGCAGTAAATCAGATTTCAGACCATGTATTGAAGCCACATGGAATGCATTGCTTTGATTCATGTTTTGGGGTAGAAGTCATTTTGATATGGGAAGTTGGTGTTCGCAATTACATAATGGCACAGTTGTGTAACAGGAAGATTTGCTGTCACTAACTTGATTTAAATAAACTGTTTCAGCTTGACCAGATTAGTGCAGCATAGGACTTAAAACTGTCGAGTCGTGGAATATTTTATTTGGGGTCATTCAGTCAGGCAAATCTGGTCATGATGCTAGGGTCTTTGGCAGAAGACGCTATTTCATGTTCTTTAGCATTAAGCTGAGATTTATTAAGTTCCCAAACAGACGTTTGTTTTCACTTTTTCTACTAGACTTATCAAATCTGTAACAACAGCGTGCCCAGTGTATTGTCTACTAACTCCCCAAGATTGCGCAACATGTTTTGCGTTTTGTTGCCATTACCCAAGTATACAAGCCAATACGCATCACCACCAGGGACGCACATTATAGAATGTACTTTTGGCCAGATTGTTGTTGGTGCTGGGTTCCAACTATCAAACTCATTTTGGACTCATTTGGTTTCAATTCTAGTTTCTGTTAGTTTTCCAAGTGGAGGTGAAATTTTATTTTCTCAACAAAAATAGCTTCAGAAAAAATAAATTCTCATTGTGTACATTTGGTAAAAATTTGAGCTTTTGCAGCATGGTTAGCTGAAATAGAAATATGGTAGCTTTGGCAGTTGTTTTTGTCTCTAATTCAAGAATTTTTGCTGTAGTGGTTGCTACAGAGCATGACGGAAGGTCTGAATTCTCAAGATGACACCCAAAGTGAGCATTTCCATGTGTCTTGTCGCTTCTAACATTTTTACAAGTTTTCCACGTTAGGTAACAATTGTTATCCTTTTTCAAGTGGAGTGGAAACCTTGTCCCAATTGTGTAAATTGCACCTCAATGAATGTTGGGTAATGCTGTTGAATAGTGAAATGGTTCTCTTTGTGCAATACTGTTTGTGGAGGCGAACTTTGTGGAGTAGTCTTAATATCTGTGCAATGCATAAGCACAATAGTGTGTAAACATTTTCATTTTGCGTAACAAATGACCGATACAAGGATGTTAAAATAATTTATACAACTGTGATCTGTCTTTATTTCATCACTAGGAGGTGAATAGTATTGCCCAATTTGCGTGCTTCAGTAATTAATAAACATTCAAAAACCCATAGTTGTCAATTCCTTGCACTAAGTATACAGAACTTATCCTAGCTGCTGTGCACTTAGCATTAATTGTACAGTTAGTATGTGACTCGTACTATAATGTGTGACATCTAGGACTAATACAACAATTTTCAATAGTACATTTTACAAAAATCACAAATCAGCTGTAACCTTGCACTAAGCCTCGGGACTGGATTGTACCTATGACTGGGTTATATTTGTGCACCTTCAAATTTTTATAAGAAAGTTGCTTCCTCAATTGTGAACAGCAAGCCAGAGCTTAAGTGCTGATCAACTTCAAAATATAAAATTTCACAGATCATTGCTTTCTTGACAAAGCAAGACACACAAGCAAGGGGGTTAATTTAGTGAAGGCTTTGCCACAGACTTCTACAAAAAGCTGACAAGACAGAGTTTTCCATTCCAACGTGTAAAACTATAATGTAACAACAGTAAGTTGTTAAAGAGTGACCTAATCAATGGCTGGTAACCATCAGTGTTTCAACAATTCAATGACGGTGAGTGGCCAGTACCATGATTGGTCAATTCTGTTAATAAATCAAACACTAGGCACAGTTGAATGGGACCATGTCATAAGAAGAGCCAAAACAGCTCTACGTCTAATTATAAACCCAAGGAGAACAATCAACTATACCTAAGCAATGAATTTATGCACTTTTATGAGATATAATACAACATGATCTTCAGACTTCTATACTTACTCAGTTAAATACCACACAATTACTTTCCTACTTATTCATTTTATACAAACTAGTCTGATCCATTGCACCATCACAGCTTCAGTTCATTAGCAATTTTTGAAGCAATATTCTTAAAGCCTATGGAAGTTCCTGATATCCTTTTGAAGCGCACACCATTCAGTGATAATCGCGGCAGCTTACACACTTCCATCTCCCATTGCACAAGACTGTCTGTGTTCGGGTCGCCATGGACACACAATAACAGAAACTTCTCTCTTTGTTCATAGTCACAGTTATTGGCATCTAGCACCTTGCGAATCTCTTTCATCATTTCTGCTGGCTCCATTGAACTGGTTGTTTTCATACTCCAGGTAAACCGCAGTGAGCGAGGCTTGGATGGCTCTATCATGCCACCTGTTGGCCCAAGTCCTACACCACCTCCAATTCCTCCTCCTCCTCCAGCTCCATGACCCGTCTCAGACCTGCGGAACAATTTGCTGGAATTAGAAACCAATTACAGAAATGAAAATCTAGACAACAAACACACATGTGACCTACTCAAGTAAACCGCATGCAGTGGCAAACATAGGGGGGCAACACACAGCACACAACACAAAGAAAGGGGCAGGAGAAACAACACACTAACAAGAGCTTGCTGACACTGAGCATAATTGAGAGAGAACAGCAATGCCAGTAAGCTCCAGTAAAGAAACAATTACCTGCATTACCAACACCTAATGGCAAGAAAACCTGGCCCCATAGTTGAACTTAGTTTGATGTTTCCTCTTGCAGTAGTGCTTCAGCATGAACTCAATATAAGTGCCCTTGAATTTGTACTTGTACGTGTTAGGATTTAGGTACACGGTACACATAAGCTGAAACTTAGCATTCAACGACCACTTTCAGATTTGAATCTGTCGGTAAACATCAAGTACAAACTTGTGTCTATTAATTCATCTACGAAAATTGTATTGAATTTGAACACAATATTCAAAGACTCTCATGAGAGTGAAACATCAAAACTCATCTGTTCCTAAATCTAACTTCATGGCCAACTTTTGAGGCAACTGTGGTGCAGGCGATTTCCCGAAAAAAATGTGCCACAACATAAGGTAGAGTGATGGGGGAAGTAAAGCACACCTACCCAGGACACAACACAAACAGCACACGCAGGTATCGAGATAGCAAACTAAAGGACAGATTGGAGAACTGTCAATTACTGAGATCTGATTTGGTCTCGTGAATGATAAACAAAACAACCGCTGGTTACTAATGCCAATGCCTCACAGAAATGTACTGGATTCGTAATGTTTCAAGTCAAACGTGAAACTTCGCAACTGGTACAAACAACTTAGATCATGTGTATTTGGCGTATGTGTGGAGCACAAAGACCATATCAATAATCTATTGTAATTAAAACCAGATTAACAACCATCTAAACAAAACTATAACTAAAACAGCTGGCCTTTCCTTGCGTTTCAGCCTAGAATATTCCAAGGGTACAGAAAGAGGAAAACCAAAACTGAACAGAAGACTTGTGCAGCTGACAAGTGAACATAAACTGATCTGTTTACCAAACAGATTATGTGAAAATCAAAGTGAGCACACACACACAAACACCGTGAAAGAAATGCGTCAGTGCGATTTTTCACACACTGCAAACTGAAAGCTTGAGAGAAAGTAAAGCTGAAACACAGAAAGGCCAGACAAGAAAGAGTACACCCAGGTCTACAATACCTTTTACTAAATTTAGACGTTAATTTGCTGATGAACGAGTTCCCTCGGCCTGACTGGCCCATGGCCGAGGTATCCAATGCGTGGGAAGGCAGTCCACCAGGACCATTATAAGCCCCGGGCCGTCGACTTGTGGCACCGTGGAATGTGACGCGGTTCTGTGTGCCTCGGGGGAAGCGTGGGTTCGGAGTGAGGGGCGACACTGCCTTTCCCGGAGCAGTTCTGAAATGTCAGTTTGGACACAGTGAAAGTAAGGAGCACAACAGTAATAGTAGATACAGCCGTCAAGATTCCTAAATGAAACCATCAAGATTCCTTTTTGGTCTCTATGCACAGCACCCGAGCTCTTGCACTGAATTCTTAATTTATAACATTCATAGAACAAGTATAAAACAGTAAAACTAAAATGGCGAGCGTCGGTACTAAAATATATTAAAATATCCCCACGTATCAAGCGATGCGCTCTTTCTCAAGAATGTGCTACAGAGTGTAGTACACCCTTTTTATTCGTAACTGCACGGCATTCAATAGAACAAGTATAACTCTTCACTGCCACAAAGCGTTTCAATGAAATTTCAACCCTTTTCAAAGGTTTATCTGCATCACATACGCATTACATGCAAGTCTTTTCTGATTAATAACTTACAACCGTATATTGAAATTGTACTGAGTGTGGAAGGAGATCACTTTATGCGCGTGAAGTGCTTTTCATCAACAAAAGGACAACAACTTGTAATCATTGTAGAAAACCCAACTTACATAGGTCTATTGTGCGAATCATCGTTGGTGAGCGGAGGTAAATCCATTGGTCCAGAAGCAGTACTGGCTGACTTGACGTGACCCTTGGGCCGGGCGGACGGCCGGTTACTTACTGGCTCCCCACCTGCTGTTGTGCTGGCACTGTTACTACAATAGACACCACTTCATGAGCAACATCAAATATGAGGTAGCTACAAAATGGAGGACACGGCCAACTGACAAGATGACTTCAAGCTGATGCGCCTTATGTTGCAACTCCAGATGTTGCCAGGGGCATCATCACATTTTCTAGTCTAAATAACATGTGCTTGCAGTGACAGGATACAATGCGGTGTCTCAAAATCTGACTGGCAGAAAAATATTGCACCCATCACATTTACACAAGCAGCATTACCCATGATGGCTCACATTTTGAGCACTTGTATCTGAACAGTAATTTGATTTCTTCATCGCAAGTTGTCCAAAGATATATTTTGTTAAACATAACTTACATTACATTTATACTTAATAATAGATTTAATGGAACTCGGATCTGAATGACGCAAAAAAATGGAAACATTGTGCATTACAGATGCCGAGTACAGACTGTCATGTTTAACAAAATGTGTACATAGTCTGCAGGAATGCAGTTTTTCAAGAGGCCTGTCATCAAGTCAGCTTACTTTTTGGTTTCGTCTCCATTAGCTGTGGCAGAAGAAGGCTTATTGGAGCGCTCCAACGACGAAGACTTGTTGTCGCCATACCCGATGGTGTTTCTCCGTGAAATCACATTGTTTTTGTTAGCGGGAGTCGTCTTCTTAGGTATGGCCGATCTGGGAGGATGATTACTTGATGTCTGAAAGAAAGAGTTATATAAGCACACAGTACTGACTTTAAATAAGGGCACTGTGGGAGACTGAATGCAGACTTCACCACTTACCTCACAGATTGAATTATTTCCCCATATACTAAACCGCAAAGGAAACAAATATAGACTTTGTTGCAACGGATGTACTTAAGCCAAAACAGCTCTTAATCACTTCTCATATGCAATGGTAGTAACATGACAGCACGAGAGACAATCTCCAAAAAACGATTAAGACAGGCAAGGTAACTTAAAATGCCAATACCCATACAATCCACTTTCTTGTCCTTAGCACTCAATTCACATACCTTGGTAGGAGTATCTACAGGCGGCATGTGAGTCTTTGTACGCATACTTCCCCCAGTAATCACATTCTCTTTCGTCGCATTGTTTGGCTGAGCTGCTCGACCAGTGGAGGATCCTGACAGGCAATACAAAACTCCGGCAATAAATACTACATCACAGCTCAATTGTCCATGTTGTTAAAGTAAGCACAATGCACAACAAACACTAATTCAAGTCGCCTTTTAGTCCCATTTTGACAAAAATGTAAAAAGAGAGCAATACAGTGCTCAACTGATCTGCTACGGTAAAGCTGCTTAAATGTGGCCACATGAGAAGTAGCCAAGTTGAATATAATATTGTCACTGATGAGTGGTGTTAGTCAAAGAGTGTTGATGTTTTGTGGTTGGCATGAAGTGTACATATTACCTTGAAACCAAACTGTCAAAAGCTTACTATGCATCAATATTCATTATGACCTGGGCTACACACACCGATACCAAAGTACCAGTAATATATTGACAGTATGACCTGGGCTACACACACCGATACTAAACTACCAGTTATATATTTGCAGTATGACCTGGGCTACACATACACACACCAATATCAAAGTACCAGTCATATATAGACAGTAATACCAGTAAAATAACGACAATATAAATACTGGTTTCCTAACCAGTCCTTGGCAAATTTGGCTACATGAAGTATGTTGATAGTTTGAATATGGCTTTGCAGCCTGTTTTCAAAACACAGGCCACCTGCACATAGATTAATTCTTATTGACACAACCAAGCAAAAATGCTGTACCTTGACAGTTTCAGCTACTCACAGCAGCCATCTTCGGAAGCTGGTGATGTCCAATAGCTTCTGAAGATGGTTGCTGTGAGTAGCCGAAACTGTCAAGGTACAGCCTTTTTGCTTGGTTGTGTCAATAAGAATTAATCTATGTGTTCTCTACCAACCTTACGAAATTATTTAGTGATACAGGCCACCTGCAGCATAACAGTGCATTGCCCAGTTAGATGAAAGGACAATGCACTTAGCTGAATAACCTAATGAGTTTTGCAAACACAACAGGCTAAATTCTGCAAGTATTTATCCCCATACAAACATTTTGTATTACTATTATATACCCAGAATAACAACCAGAAATTATCAATATTAGATCATACTTGATAATTCTTATGAGCACGTGCAGTCAACATAATGACTTACTAAGGAACCAGTGAGAATACTAACTTGATTTGTTGTCTCCTTGACTGAACCGTCTTGGCTTCTGCTGGTTACTAGAGGCAGATATACTTCGTTGCACCTTGTTCTGCTGGCCCGCCGGTGCGCCCGGGTTACTGTCGTTAGTTCGCTGAGAGTGGGCCAGTTTAAGAGACAGACTGCTGCCAGACCTTGAGTCGCTACCTTCCAGCTAACAAAAGGCGATGATGAGCTAACAATTAACACCAGAGAGCAAACAGAGTCCAATTATTACAGTCCTAAGTAATATCAGTGTGGGTACGATTACAATCAACATATATTTAAAGAACGGGTACTAATTTAGTTCCTTTTTCAGAAACAGTGTAATTACACAACAAACCTCAAATGAGCGTCTACCCAGCAGAAGGTAGGTTGCAGTTGCATCGTCAAACTTGTTGTGCTTGATCGACTCTTCAATCTCCGCACGAGCATATCCCATGGAATTGACCATCACATCTGAGAGAAATCAACAAATAGCGCCTTTAATACATTTCAGATTAATCAACGACAACAGTGAACTACCTTATACTTGAATTGAAACTGTTTAGGTAATGGAACCATTACCATAGGACTCACATTTCACACATTAGCAAATGCTTTGGTTTAAGATTGTTATGGGCCACAGAAGATCACATTGTAATGTAACTAAGGCAAATTAACACTTGTGGTTTAGCCCCTCTAACCCGCTAAAGCAGTGTTCAATAAAATAGCTAAGTTGCACATCTGGATGCTTGTGGTAAAACTTCCTCAATTTGGAACAAAGACAACTGCATTTTTCTACTTTTCACAGGCTTACTGTAATACTGAAAATGTTAAAAAAATTACCAAGCACTGTTTATTGACAACTGCACCACATAATGCTAACAAAACAGCAAATTTTTCTTGACATGTATTTTTGTTGAAATCTTGACAAAAATGAAATTCCACTAGCCTGTACTAATAAACTGGTAGAAACTGAACTTGCTTCATGTGAAACAGCTGTGTTCCACCTCAGAGCCATCTTATTCATGAATGTACACAAAATGAATCACAGAATTAATGTAACAATAAAACACTTATGTTTATATGTTTGTACCTTACCTATTCGTGAATTATCGAGGTTATCTCGACAAGGTTCAATGTAAGGCTTTAAATCGTCATCTTCATGGCCTATATTCATCCACTTGTCTTTCATAACATTCTGAAATCAACAGATACATTTCAGAGAGCTCAACTGGTAGACCAGGGGATTCATTCATAGGTTTACCACGAAACAAGAGGGAATTTCTGATTGTAAGACTTGTGTCTGGTATTCAGAAGACGACATATTTTTTGCTTTCTAGTGCCCTGAATAGAAATCTCTGATCTCTTTTGGAAACAACGTAAGTGTGCCAGCGACATCCACGAGGAGTTAGAATCAATATGTGTAGTTAAGAGTTCATGGTAACAATAGTATGGTCAGTTAATTTGTTGATAAGCCAGAAATGTGTCAAAACTGCCTAACATCATTCAAACGCCAACACTTTTACACCTTGGAAAACCTTACGAAGCACTAATTTTTTCCTTGTGGCTTGAAAAATAGACTCATGAACCTATTGGGGGAGGGGGCTGTTTGGAGAGAAATACGGACAACATTTGTCAAAACAAGCTTGAAAATAAACAAAGTTCAAATCTCAGTTCACCACATCAAAGTTTTTTTACTCTTTTGGAAATAACTCATAGAGTCATCCTGGTTCATAACTGGGTGAAACACTACAATTTTCTTTTGAGCAAACAATGCCTGCTTTCCTATCTTTGCTTTTGACACATAGTCAGAATTCCCCCACCTCACAGTGGTTTAAAAACTAGATCTTCGTCCAAATTATCTGCATTTAACTGCAATATTTTCACCTGCATGAACTGTATGACCTCTCAATTAGTGTTCAGTCCAACTGGATGCTGGGTGACTAAGAAAATAGGTTCTTGTTAAGTAATTGTTCAACTCTTCCAACAACTGAGACAACTCACCTCTAAACTAAATCTCTTCCCTGGGTTTAAAATCAAGAACTTTTTTAATAGATTTTCACAGTCTGTTGACATGTAAAAAGGTATCCTATATTTTCCTCGCAGAACACGTTCCCGCAATTCCTGAAAACAAATAGAACAGCCACCTGAAAGCTGCCACGGTACACACACTTATGAAGACAAAATGTCACTTTAGACAATAATCAAAACAAACCCTCCAGTCCTAGAACTGGTTTTCACATAACTAGAACAAAGTTTGGCAGTAGAATTGTTCTAATTGGTACGCTTAGCTCTCAATACAAGTCCGATTTCGCACTACTCAGATAAAATGTCTCGATCAGGTCGGATTCGGTTTGCAGCAATTAACGTACTACAAGCAACACCATAAAGTACCATTCTGTTGAAAACAAAACTTGCACTAGATTAGAAATATTAATGCGATCTAATTGTAAGGCCCTAGAGGCCACTTAATTATCTGGTAGTGATCAACAACAACTAGTACTGCTGCTCTGAATAAACCAATTTTGGGTTTCTAAATAGCAATGCATGTACAACCTCATACTTTTTTCTGTTTTCTGAAAGCTTGAGGCAGAATTTTAAAGATGTTGTTTTTGCTATCATTATCATCATGAAAAAGAAGGTCCCAGGGTTATCCACGACTGGGTTTCTTTGACCTGTGTCTATACAAAGTTTGCGAAGCTGAAATACCAGTAACAATCCGTTTGTAATATGCACTGGACAGATGTGCATGGTGGAGCTTACACACAATACCCGAGGGAAAGCATTCTGCTAAAAATAACACAGGTAAACAGACATAACGAGATTCTTATGGTCCTAAATACGACCATCCTGCACAAGTCTTTGTCCCATCAATGTGTCACTCTGAATAACAGACAGCCAAGAAGATCTGTTTCACGTTCTCAGACTACACTTTAACCACACACAATATAGGGAAACTTATCACCAGCTGTGCGCTGCCTTACCTTCAGATTTTGTCCATCGAAAGGTAAAGAGCCGCTGACAAGTGTGTACAATATCACACCAAGGCTCCAAACATCCACCTCTGGTCCGTCATATTTTTTACCTGAAGCAATCGAAATGCCATTTAGGTCAATACAGCAACTGCACATCTAGTTCACTTCAATCATGTCATAACATCGCACGTAAGGGCAAGAGAACACTGCAAACAATGCCTTTCACAACATACAAAAGTTACTTATACAAGCTTATTGCTGTAATTCATGATATTTTAACATCGAATGGCAAGTAGATTATTTGTTGTATGACGAAAAGCTTGTCAACATTGAAAACAACAGATTGTATATCCTTCCTGTGACTAGGGGACCAGGCATTAAGAACATACCTTGAAATAGTTCAGGGGCAGCATAAGGTGGACTGCCACAGAATGTATCCAGCTTGTTGCCAAGTGTGAAGTTATTGCTGAAGCCAAAGTCCGCAATCTTAATATTCATGTCAGCATCAAGCAGCAGGTTCTCAGCCTTCAAATCCCTGTGTACAATGAGCTTCTGATGACAATACTGTACGGCCGACACAATCTACAAAACAGGCAGTGCTTGTCAAACAAGGCAATACTGAGGTTCTTGAATGCCAGTTAACAAAACACAGAAGACTCGTCAAGTTACTAACACACCACATCAACATCAACAAAAGACAAAGGCCAATTGTCAAAATACAACAGACGGCAGCGATTTCTAAATCGACGCTAAACCCATGTATCAATCTCGGTCAATTACCTGAACATTTCCAAGAGTCAATGAGTACTATCCCATTTCCTTGGGTAAAAATGATTCCAACCTAAATTTACACGAGGAACTTCAGAAACCAAACAAATAAAAAATCACCAGTTTTAGTCCAAAACAAGCCAATTTATCCAGTACTTAATTCCTGTGAAGACATCACTAATTCAGTAATTGTTCTATTTCACACAACAGGACCTTAGATCGGACTTCCCGACAACAATAATTCATGTACAAATCTAGTGAAACTAGCCAAGTTTTTAATGTATAGACACAAACCTGTCTGAACTTGGATCGGGCTTCTTTTTCCTTCATTCTTCCATGAGCGACTAGATAATCGAACACCTCACCTACGAAAAAGAATTTCCACTATTACTTTCAAACAAAAGGCAAAAACATGTAATGGATTCATTAAATGGTACTAATTAACTTAATTACCATCAATTGCTTCATAACTTCCCAAGATACAGCATTTACTAACCTCCACTGGCATACTCCATGACAAGGTAGAGAGTTTTCTCTGTCTCTATCACCTCAAAAAGCTTCACTGAAAACAAAAAATAAGAAAATAAAGAAGTGTACACTGTTGGCATGTGAGCTTTCAAAGGCACCCAAAAATGGTCTAAACTTCAAACTGTACGATAAAAACAGATCAACAAGCCCAAAGATGGCACTGGTGGCCATCCCACCTCCTAGAAGTATAAACATCACAACAGATGCAAAATCAAAACAAACAAACTGAAAAGTCATGTGAACCATGTACCCTAGGTTGAAGACTCGTCCCACTAAGCTCACAGATTCAGTATGGAAGACCCATTAAGCATCTCTGAACACGTTTCATCAAAATCCACAACCTTACCAACTGTTAAATTGGTTCTCTCCTGCCAGTAATGTGTGGAATGTAAAAAATGTTGTTTGTGGACAGAATTGTAATTAATGGATAATAAAACAGTCTGATCACTGTGTATTGAATATTAGGTGTCATAATTGTTAAAAAATCTTGCCAGTCGTACACTCGTCACCAAATTTAAATGGATAAGGCATGAGCCTAACCATAGAAATTAATTCTAGTCCTCAGAATATGAAGTGGTGACACATATCAGTCTCGAAATCTGTGTGTAAAGCATGCAAATTAAAAAAGCCACCTGTCACTGAATTAATTATAAAAATACGGCGAAAGGTCCAGGACTTTCTAGCAATTACCCATAACACTTTCATTGGCAAGAGTCCACACATGACTTGTGTGCAACAGACTAACATAAATGAAGAGATCACTATAGACAAACACCGTTGTTATGAACATCTACGAATTATTGTGACATAGCCTTCCGGTTTTTAAAATACTTGATATTGGATACTTGGATATATCCAATTATCTACCAAATAATTTTAAGTCCACAAAGTCCACAGATTTGGCCTAAAGTAAAAAAATCTCTAATTTCCACACAAGGCCACCATCTACAATGCTGCCTTCAATAGTTGTATCACAAAGTTTTCTTATCACTTGATCTCCTGAAAACAGACAACTTACCAATATTAGGATGGTCCAATACCTTCATGATGCTTACTTCTCGGAAAAGCTGAAATTTAACAAAGAAATTGACACCCACAGTCATGGTAAGATTTGCAATTTGATTTGTTCCGAGATGGAAATGACCCAAAGGTATCCTGCATCCCAGCAGTCATATTAATGATGTGTAACCAACTTTTGAGAATATATTTACAGTGTGCTCCACATCTTAAAATCTAAGCAGGTCGCACGTGTGAAAATGGCAACTAACGTGCGAGAAGCACGCAGTGGTCAACCTTCTCTGTAGCGCACACTTAATTGTCTCATGCAATGCACAATAGTGTAAACAAATAACTGTCTTTATTCAACTTTTCATTTTTTAACAGGTGACAATGGACTTATATATAAAGATATCACAAATTAAACTATTTGCTAAGTCAATGACTTACATATGGAAGTATGAATTATATTTGCATTCAAAGGTTTGTTGAGATGTGTTAACAATGGTGTCAGTAAGTCCGACCAGTGTCGTGAGGTTTACGGAATATAGAAAAATGTGCTACGAAAACAAAATTGTGGCCGTCGGTAGTGCGGCCAAACCAGTCGCGGCAACACGTTAAAAGCAGCCATGGAGAACACTGATTTAGAAATGGATACTTCAAAAACCAATAGTAACACTGAAATCCAGAAATCCTTCAATAACCTCCGATAGCACAGCAAAAATTATGTTTAAACTCGCTAATGACTTCCAGCCATTTTACAGTGGGCGTTCTGCAATTATCGATAACATACGAGACCAACTTACCTTATTCAGACTTGAAGTATTCAGCTGACTCTTGTCAATGATTTTGATAGCCACCTAAAACAATGACCCACACTTTCATCAAGACAGTACATAATACAGTGGAACCACATTAAAATGTATATCAAGAGACTTTTGAAATATGAAAGATCGTTTGATATAACCAGCTTGGAGGTAAGGTACGGACACAAGGTAAAATCGGAACTTTGAAGTATGTACTGTTAACAGTCTTAACAGAGCATGTTGAAATGAGGTTCACCAGTATAATGAAAACAGTTGTACAGTTTAGACAAACAGAGTGTAAAGAGCCATGGGTTCTGAAATAACGTAGTTCCCACACATCTTTTGAATTTCTATAACGATTTCTCATAAATGAACAATAAATTTACACAAGTTTACGACAGTCACGTGGTTATCGCACAAAGCAGACAATCAACGTGCATATTTCATACCTCTCTTCCAGTCGGCACATGCTTTGCGAGTTTCACTTTGGCAAAGTTTCCTTTGCCAATGGTCTTGATTAGCCTGTACTTTCCAATGTGAGGCTCGTCTGTAGGGCGACGAGACGTACGCGTGCCACCATCATCCTTGCTCTGTAACAATTGGTCACTGTACAACGAAGTGCATTGGGCCATTTACTGCATTTACACGAATACATTAGACAAGGAAGCAAGTTCACACAACACATGTCAACTCCCATTTACACTGGCCCACAGTGGAGCACTGGAGAAGTTGACACAGAACAGTGAAGCCACAAGTTGACACATGTGTGGATTTGTGCCACATTAAATTCCTCTTACTCTTGATCACATTACTTTGTACCTTGTGAGGAGCTTTGTGATAATGGGACTACAGTGACAGAAAATTTAGCCAAGGGGAAAGTCAATAATACTTCAGTTGCAGTACAGTATTTAATAGATTTTCTCAGTTTATGTTATGTAATCTGCACAGGTGCTGTTACGTAAATTTGACACACTACTCTTCATTGTTTTTGACAGAGAGCAAATTGGCTTCCAAGTTCTGAACAGGAAATCAATACACAACGGCAGGCACGACTGATTCATGGACATGCTGTACTATTCAGAAATTATAACAATTCTGAATCACAAACATGATACACCCTGTAATAGTGTTCAGGTAGATCTAGCACGAAACACTGAACTGAAGGTCATGTCAAGGCCAATGTGGAAACAGCTCATTGATAACACCAATCTTTACTGTAAACAGGTTGATTGAATGAAGAAAGGTCATAGTACAGGTTGACTGGCATGCACAGTGTAAAGTTAAACTGGCGCTTAACACTTGAACAGTTCTGAAACAAGTTAATGCTCATCTGCAAATAAGCAACAAATTAATCTGACAGGACTGAACACTTTGAACTTTAACTGCCATCCCTAGAGACAGATGCAGCAGCAACTATTCTATCTCAGGATATTTCTAAAGATCAGCAAGCCTAAGGTTAAACATGCCAAGTTTGCTTGCAATATTTTGCTGACATCCATATTGTAGCAGTACAGATCTGCAATACTGGCATCCTCACAATTGAGAACGGAGGCAGGAACTCTCTTACTGAAAATTTGCATTGTGATATTTTAGGCCATCCAACTTCAACTTCAAAGCAAGATATACTACGCTACTAGAAAACTTTGTCCTAAATTTGATTCTTAATTAATTAGTTTTTGAGTTTGAGTCAAGGGTTTACAGTTCGAGGAAGGGTATTTTTCATAGACTTCCTGTCATAGCAGAGGAATATCATCAAAATATCCCACACAGAAGGCCAAATCATCTTTCCACCTCTACACACCTAGACCTGCAAGCTAAGTCGTAAGTTTATCAACCAAAAATGAACCAGCAGCTTCAACCACTACCTTATACTAAGTACCAAAACAGTTGAAACCTGGATAGGAGACTTTGGCAGCCTCAGACAATAAACTGTCCTTTCTGATTATAACCAGCAGCTTTTAAGGAGACAGTGTGAAATTGTGCCGATAACCCTTGACCTTTTACTAAAACAAACAGGACCACATGTCACTCATCAATGAGTGAACCTTTAACACAGGACAACTGGTATCAAGACCCAAGTGACATGGTGGCAGTTGCTCTACCACACATAGCCCAGGAACAAGGAGATTGGATCCAAGTAGCTGCCTAGACAATATCAACCCAACACAATCTTAGTACAACTGCCCCCATGTGAACAGAAGGGATGCACAGGAAATATCAGCCACTGTTAGGACAGTTTAATTCACATTAAAGGAGAATACCACCCGATTTAATTAGTCTTTTTTACAATCTTAATCGCTCTATATCCACATCGTCTCTTATACGGTCAACCCCACCTTGCCGAGAGGTCTCGCGTTTACCTGTGAGGAAGGTGAGAAACGACACATCAGTGGTTCGTCTGAAGAGTGAATGCCGCTATGTTGCAGTGCATCGTTTCCGCTTGTCCGAACTATGAAGCTGTGAAGAAAGCATGTATAGCGTTTTTTCGACTTACTCGAGAGCCCGAAATGCTTAGAAAGTGGCTCGCCGTAGTGAAGAATGAAAGGTATGCTGTTAATAGCAAATATGAGGCTGTGAAACATCTCCGTGTCTGTGGCCAGCTTTTCGTCGACAATGATTTCTCTGACAAATTCCAGCTTACCAAAGAACTATCTATATCTGTGAAACCTAATGATCCGACCTATGAGCTCTTGACTAAGTTGGGATTGGCGCCGGGGCGAGTTGCCATGTAGACGTTTATCATTCTGTGTTCTATTTCAAAATGAATTATTCTCATCCTAACCAATGCTTATATAAAACTGAAACAAAGTATGTCTCATTAGATACAATTTGTAATGCCTTTGAAGTATTGGTGAGTGCAAATGTTGAGAAGCCAGCAATGGCCACNTGAGTCAAGGGTTTACAGTTCGAGGAAGGGTATTTTTCATAGACTTCCTGTCATAGCAGAGGAATATCATCAAAATATCCCACACAGAAGGCCAAATCATCTTTCCACCTCTACACACCTAGACCTGCAAGCTAAGTCGTAAGTTTATCAACCAAAAATGAACCAGCAGCTTCAACCACTACCTTATACTAAGTACCAAAACAGTTGAAACCTGGATAGGAGACTTTGGCAGCCTCAGACAATAAACTGTCCTTTCTGATTATAACCAGCAGCTTTTAAGGAGACAGTGTGAAATTGTGCCGATAACCCTTGACCTTTTACTAAAACAAACAGGACCACGTCACTCATCAATGAGTGAACCTTTAACACAGGACAACTGGTATCAAGACCCAAGTGACATGATGGCAGTTGCTCTACCACACATAGCCCAGGAACAAGGAGATTGGATCCAAGTAGCTGCCTAGACAATATCAACCCAACACAATCTTAGTACAACTGCCCCCATGTGAACAGAAGGGATGCACAGGAAATATCATCAGCCACTGTTAGGACAGTTTAATTAACATTAAAGGAGAATACCACCCGATTTAATTAGTCTTTTTTACAATCTTAATCGGTCTATATCCACATCGCCTCTTATACGGTCAACCCCACCTTGCCGAGAGGTCTCACGTTTACCTGTGAGGAAGGTGAGAAACGACACAGCGACATCAGTGGTTCGTCTGAAGAGTGAATGCCGCTATGTTGCGGTGCATCGTTTCCGCTTGTCCGAACTATGAAGCTGCGAAGAAAGCGTGAATAGCATTTTTTCGACTTACTCGAGAGCCCGAAATGCTTAGAAAGTGGCTCGCCGTAGTGAAGAATGAAAGGTATGCTGTTAATAGCAAGTATGAGGCTGTGAAACATCTCCGTGTCTGTGGCCAACTTTTCGTCGACAATGATTTCTCTGACAAATTCCGGCTTACCAAAGAACTATCTATATCTGTGAAACCTAATGATCCGACCTATGAGCTCTTGACTAAGTTTGGATTGGCGCCGGGGCGAGTTGCCATGTAGACGTTTATCATTCTGTGTTCCATTTCAAAATGAATTATTCTCATCCTAACCAATGCTTATATAAAACTGAAACAAAGTATGTCTCATTAGATACAATTTGAAATGCCTTTGAAGTATTGGTGAGTGCTAATGTTGAGAAGCCAGCAATGGCGACTGCTTTACCGGCTTTTGATGCCGGCAATAAACTAAGGTAATTGACCGGGCACCGAGGCCGTGTGAGCGCATGCTAATTCGGAGTTTGCATACAGAAAGCTGTTGTGAAACAATTACTCGTTTTATATGCTATGGTCGCATGTTAGGGGAATTTTTATTTAGAAATACAAATACATTATTCAAATCATTGTTACTGTACAACCTTTGCCCTGATGGTCTGTGGAAGGGGAACCCGGCTTCGCGCCCCCGACAAGTAAATATATTTTCAGTTTCTTGGCTAGTTCACATAAATAATTACGTGCAAATTATTTCTTGGCTCACTTTTATAGTCTTTTCGTGACTGGAAGTATAGTTCCAACTCAAGCGGCGGCCGCGACGGGCCTGATCTGGTTCCGAGCCACTGGCCGGGATAACGAGTCAGTCCCACCGCGACAGGCCAGATCGGGTTCTGAACCACTGGCCGGGATAAGCATTCTGTGTGTTTAGAACTAAAAAAATCACAAGTCTAAACAACACAGATCTAGGTTCTGCTGTCTGCATTTCACGGAAGAACACTTCGAATTAATCTCCGAACAGATCCCAAGCTCCTGCTACGGACCTTGGTAAATTGGCCTGCCGAACTTTGTAAACTACGGGATGTCCTAATACCAATAAATCCGTAACAGCGAAATGAAACAACACGTTTTTATAAGAACTCGGTGTGTTTTTAAGGGTTTTACATCAAAGTTTGATGATTTATTGGCGTTAAATGATGAATTCCAGCGATAAGCTGACACCAGTAAACCGTGTTGTGAACTGCTGAACAGACGCGTGAAACTAATGACATCATTGGATAATTTCAACATCTCCGTCTGCCATCAGGTGTGAGGTAACGCAACCGAACGTGCCGTTATTGAGTAGAACTACTCAATCTAAATTGATACAAAATAGGTTGTTTTTTTTTGGGTGGCATTCTCCTTTAAGTCACTTCCTTTCATCACAATCACACAGAATATTTTCTACTTCATGACTTGACACCAGTTGAACGTATACCACAGTTGGTCGACAACCCATGACAGGTGTTGCAGCTTCCCTTTTGGTCTATGCTTTTGTTCACATCACCAGTTACACCAGCACAATTGAACATTGGGTTGTATGGTTAAACACGCGACAGGCTATACAGAGTAATTTGACTAGTTCATCTTGACATTTTAAAAGTAAACCAGAGTACTCAGTGCGCAGTGGACATTTGTTGTTTAGTATAATGCCCAGTTGCCATTGCCATCAAAAACATTTTCACCTGAAAACATCATACGAGACCCAGGGTAAGTTCTACTGGCGGAACTAAACCCCCACTCAATAAATGGCAGAGAATTTTAAGCATATTTAACTGATAAAGTCAATGGAGTTGATTTCACCGAATGTCCGACACACAAGTTGTTGTAGCAAGTTCAACATCACAAAAAATACAACAGATTTCCATTGCTTCATAGCTCTGGTCAACTTCCAAATGTCTATTCCATCTAACACCAAAGCATTTCGTGGTCATAACACCATTGTCTCTTTAAAAGAACTGCTGAGGTATCAAGGACTTGATGCTTTCCTTGAAGGAGTGTAGCCACAGCATCAGTGTTTCAGTGAAGAACATATGCAACTTTTTCCAACTGACACTCATGGCTAAGCTCGCGCTAGCAGCTCGCCATTGGCGAATTCTGACAGGCACTGGCGATAGTAGAGCTAATTCCACTCGCCAACTTGGCGAATGCTTTGGCAGCTCGACAATAAAAATAAATTTCGGGGAAACAATTTTCGTGTCGCCTCAGTCAGCTCGAATCAAGTCACGCAAAGTTCCATTTCATATTAGTCACACCCCTGAATTGATTCTTTTACTGCAACGAAATGTTCAACTGTGTTGGGGGAGGGGGCAGCACTCCTTGTAATGGCAATTTTTCACTTCATAGCGAGATCTCATACATGTATATCTCATGAGTCAGGACTATTTCCGCAACGGCCGAAAGAAAGTAAGGTAAAGCAAAATTAATGTCAACTTGTTATTTAATGAATTTTGTATTCACTACTCTGCACAATTTAGCTATATTTTGCAAGCCACAATTTATGCTAATGTTTTTTAACTTAAATGTCTTGCTCATGAAAATGCCTATGAGGCCGGCGTATCCCCGCCGTAACCCAGGGACAGGGTCAACCACTGTCTCTGTTTTGGGTCAACATCAATGAAATGCCCAAGTGGCCAACATACCTCCGCCATAACCCGGGGATAGGAGGAACCTCTACCCATTTTTTTATCAACATTATGCCCATGTAACCCGAGGAAAGGGAGAAAGTGTTTGGCTAATGATTTTTGAAAATGGCTAAAGGTTTTCAGATGATTTAGCCATTTTGGCTAATACCTCTAAAAGTCTAGCGCGAGCCTAGCATGGTATTATATGAATGTACCATATGCTGCTCATCACGGACAAGTNACCAGCAGCTACGCATTTGTCGGCAAGATTTCGCCCTGGAACTTCAACAAAATTTTATGAAAAATGATCGTAATTTAACAACGAATTTTGATAGCAATGTACCACAATTTTGTAGAAAGTAAATAATAATAATCTGCACGCTTTATCTTAGCGCGTAATGCATATAGTGAGCATACGTTAAGTGAGTCGACCCAGAACAGGTGATTGTGCAGAGGCATTATCCTCAAAATTGCTCATGTTGGCTTGGTTCTGGTCAAGCGAAAACAAGTTTTTTTTTCACTACCAACCGCCGTGGAGTATTTGTTACTGTTTCTTTGAAGGGAGATATTGTTGGGCAGTTTCTAAGATACGTTTTCTTGCCGCCCTCAAAATGAGCGCTGCACACTTTATGCTACGAAGTCGGAAAGAATTCACGAAGTCGGCCTTTGCTACCAGCTCTACCGATGTCTCTGACCCATGTTTAACGCAGTTCTTGATCCTTGGGAAACAGGTAGTAACTAAATTTTTTATTTCGCTAACTGGTATTATAGCATGCCAGGCACACAACACGTATAACCTCCCTGTGGCCGGTTCGCCCCCACGCTTGCCGACGTACTTGTTTACCGGCTTTACCACAATGCAACATTCTCACCCATTTCCAAGATGGCGGCGTTGCAACTCCGCTATTGAACATTGGGTTGTATGGTTAAACACGCGACAGGCTATACAGAGTAATTTGACTAGTTCATCTTGACATTTTAAAAGAAAACCAGAGTGCTCAGTGCGCAGTGGACATTTGTTGTTCAGTATAATGCCCAGTTGCCATTGCCAACAAACACATTGTCACCTGAAAACATCATACGAGACCCAGGGTAAGTTCTACTGGCAGAACTAAACCCCCACTCAATAAATGGCAGAGAATTTTAAGCATATTTAACTGATAAAGTCAATGGAGTTGATTTCACCGAATGTCTGACACACAACTTGTTGTAGCAAGTTCAACATCACAAAAAATACAACAGATTTCCATTGCTTCATAGCTCTGGTCTACTTCCAAATGTCTATTCCATCTAACACCAAAGCATTTCGTGGTCATAACACCATTGTCTCTTCAAAAGAACTGCTGAGGTATCAAGGATTTGATGCTTTCCTTGAAGGAGTGTAGCCACAGCATCAGTGTTTCAGTGAAGAACATATGCAACTTTTTCCAACTGACACTCATGGCTAAGCTCGCGCTAGCAGCTCGCCATTGGCGAATTCTGACAGGCACTGGCGATAGTAGAGCTAATTCCACTCGCCAACTTGGCGAATGCTTTGGCAGCTCGACAATAAAAATAAATTTCGGGAAAACAATTTTCGTGTCGCCTCAGTCAGCTCGAATCAAGTCACGCCAAGTTCCATTTCATATTAGTCACACCCCTGAATTGATTCTTTTACTGCAACGAAATGTTCAGCTGTGTTGGGGGAGGGGGCAGCACTCTTGCTAATGGCAATTTTTCACTTCATAGCGAGATCTCATACATGTATATCTCATGAGTCAGGACTATTTCCCCAACGGCCGAAAGAAAGTAAGGTAAAGCAAAATTAATGTCAACTTGTTATTTAATGAATTTTGTATTCACTACTCTGCATAATTTAGCTATATTTTGCAAGCCACAATTTATGCTAATGTTTTTTAACCTAAATGTCTTGCTCATGAAAATGCCTATGAGGCCGGCGTATCCCCGCCGTAACCCAGGGACAGGGTCAACCACTGTCTCTTTTTTTGGGTCAACATCAATGAAATGCCCAAGTGGCCAGCATACCTCCGCCATAACCCGGGGATAGGAGGAACCTCTACCCATTTTTTTATCAACATTATGCCCATGTAACCCGAGGACAGGGAGAAAGTGTTTGGCTAAGGATTTTTGAAAATGGCTAAAGGTTTTCAGATGATTTAGCCATTTTGGCTAATACCTCTTAAAGTCTAGCGCGAGCCTAGCATGGTATTACATGAATGTACCATATGCTGCTCATCACGGACAAGTCACCCCAAGCACAACTTGCGCTGGAATAAGTGCCTAACTGGACACATCTTAAACAAGATTCCAACGACTTTCTGTCACTTCAGGGAGTTACACTGGTTAGAAACACAGGGATATACCACGGCCTCAAAATCCCGGTTGCCAGCTGAATGACTTGATTCCGAAAATCACGTTGTCTAGCCCACAGAAGGTCACCCAGCATGGTTGCCAGACTAAATAGTCCCATTTTGTGTTGGCACAGCCGACAAACTTCTTGCCAAAGGCTGATCAAAAATCGTTCGCATATTGGTCAGGCATTGCCCACAATTAAGCTTGTCTCATAAAAAAAGCGTGGAGGTGAATAGTCCCACTGGGATGGGAAATGGGATCCCTCATTGCCTGGGCTTTGAAAGGAGCAGGGTGGTGCATGGTTGCAGCGGATGTGGGGCCCCGCACCACAATAAAGAGTCATTGCGTTATCTCAGTTCAGGGCTCTCGAGCCTTTGACTTTAAGTAAGACTGAATATCGGGCCCATTCCACTTTGAAAATACATTAAAAACCCTGCAAAATTACCCTTATCAGGCCTAAAAATTAACCCTTAAGGTTCGACTGACTTGTAACTCACACAGGCAACGATTTGAAACAGCACAAAATGTTATGTTTCGTCTACTTGAGGCAGCGCCTATGTGGGCTAGCATAAGGGGTGGGGGTGCTATTTGATGCTGACGGGGCAGAATTTTCTCCACACCCAAAAAATTCCCTTCTCACAAGGCACATACACTTTTCCCTTAGGTGAACAAGTGCCTTGTCGGTGTATGAAGAGTTTTGAATCATTTAAACTGTTCAATCACCAATTTAAGTTGCATTAGGAAGCAGACACACCAGGATAGGGCTTCAAACTACTCGTTAAATTCTACAGCTCTAGACTCGTACAAAGAACGGAAAATATTTGAACATCTTTAGACCTGACTTACACTTGTATAATAATATTGTTGATTATATTCTTGGTCAAAGTAAACCAGTTGAATTGGCTTTAGCCAGCATAGCAGACGATTGATTCCATGCAGAGGACTACAGAGATAACTAGACTGGTCTATGGTTCATTAATGTATTGATAATTCCGTGCAATATAATTCATATTGTTGTAGAACTCTTTTGGGAACGTGAACACAATAAAATGAATAAAATTTACCATTACTCCACCCATTTCATCAGTGTTCACAGGCTTTTCGCCATTGTAGAAATAATGTTGAGGTCGCTGCAGCTTTTCGCCATTGTAGAAATAATGTCTAGGTCGCTGCCTGGTCCTTGATTATCCAACTGCTCTGCATTGTTCGATAACCAGGCAGTATCAAATGTCAAGTCACTTAAGCAAACCCAAGTAAGGGGATAAAATAATTATGCTTCGCAAGGGGAGAAATTCAGAATCTGAATCCGATTTTAAATTATTGTTTTTCCAGCTCAGTCCACAAACATCGACAGTAGCCATGTAAGTTATATATTGCGTGATAATTTTCTTTTAAGATTTTAGCGTAGCGGTGAAGTTTTCCCCGTCAGAACTGAGGTGTGTGGTGGTCAATTTGCAAAAACTTTCGAGTGACGGCGCCAAAAAGCAGGCCACCCAGATTTTTACATGCAGGGATAAAACTGCTGATTGAGCTAGTTTGAATGACGTGCTTTATTCTGATGGTTGCAAACAGACTGTTTTAATATAACAAGTATCATTATCAAAGAGGCACATTGTAAGGGGTAGGCGTGGACAGTAACAAAATATTTTTACCTTGTCTATGTTCTACAATAAAAGAAGTACATCAAGGTGTCCTGAACGCAAACCCAGTCGCCACAACAACATCAGCGTTTGAGTGACTTTTTCCAACCACATCACTCAAACTAGATCAACGAGTATCCAAATGTACACCACGCCCGCCCTCAACCACACTGTGGATACTGATCGAGATCTCGACAAGTTTTAGAATTTAGATGAGTTCGCCATACATAGTTCTCTATCAATTTATTGTCTGCATTGGGAAGGCCTTTCAGCTTGCGAAAAGTACTTTCTCTTGGTAGGATTAGATAGGAATTCACACTTTTAGAAGATTAACTGAAAAGCTGGGAAGGTCGAGTAACGGATTTAAGAAAAAGTATGGTTTATTTGAGAACTTCTTCTTCAAAGAAATCCAAGGGCAAGGGAAGATTTCACTTGATAATGGCTATTATCATTATAATGTCAACAGGATCTTTGCAGGGACCTGTCTGTTCGACTTTCATCAGGGAGGCCAGTAAAAGTACTGGCCAATCAATAAATGTAATCATTTTTGGATGTCCCGTGGCATTAGGATTTGGGAACCTGGAAATACTAATAAATAATAGTCAGTAGATAAACAGGTTCTCAAAATGAGGGAGTAACATTACGTCAGTCACTCATTGGATTGATAATCTGTAGGCTTAGCTCAAGAGTAACCCCAGTCTTCAGTTCGTTGTCCCTCAAATTCTTTACTTCAAAGACACATCAATCATTTAAACCATTGTTAGCTTACAATCACTTGTATCGGTGATGCGTTTTAATAGATTCTACGGGGGTATATAGTGATCATGGCGCACAGTTTTAGTATGACGAACTAATTCAAAAATAACTCTCCACCTGTCCCCACAATTTCGAACCCAGCTGACCCCGCTGACTCAATATTGAGTGAATTCTCAACTTACCGTAACCGATTCGTGCACCGTGTGCAAAGCAGGCCTCGGAGTGGACATTTTTGATTTATACCAACACTTATGGGTTTCTTTTAGGGTTGCCGACTACGTGCATGCATGAAGATGGTCAGCAAGTAAATGCAGAATAATTTCTGCAACGAAGAGTTCACTTCTTCCGGTAAAATGTCAAACACTGCCTCCTCTCACAATCGTCCTTGAATTTGGCGAAACCACTGATAAAATTTCCCATCTGTGATCAGCAACCAACATTAACAGAAGCTTTGGTGGAGTAGCATTGAAAGGCGACACCATTTGGAATAATAATCCACTGAAATACTCCAAGTTTACGCTCGAAAATCCATAAAAATTTACTTCCCGAAACCAAGATGGCCGTCCATTCCCAGCTGAAGTTGGGTGTCTGGTGCAAAAACAGGGACTAAACGATGATTGGCTTCGAACTTTCAGATGACGTCATCTGCCAGAGCTCTTGGCCAGCCCTGGATGTCCAGCACTTAGAAATCTTCAGCCTATGTAAATCCTGGTGCTCGTGGAGCTAACTTCAACACATTTTCACAAATTTATGTGGACAAGATATTTTCAGGACAATGCCAGATGATAACCATTCATTATTTATTCGCGTTGAAGCCTTCAGAACTTTTAAATTTCAGACGAAAGAGGTCGCTCCAGTAATAGCCTTTTGCCGTTCCTGAAGCCGGTTCCGCCGCGGATGGGCGGCCCCAATGCTAACGAGCTCACCCTCTGCTCTGGTAACCCAACGTCATGCTCGCGACTCATAGACCCAAAACCGAAGGGTATTTTTGCAATCCTTGAGAACCGTGTGTCCACTTTTTCAATTTTTAATAGACAGTGCCATCGGTCGGATTTAGGCATATAGGCCTAGGAACCGCGTGGTATATAGGCCTACCACTATAACGGGGGTCAGTAACACGCTCCTTCAGTCAGCACCACGACCAAAAAGACTAGAGAAATCACCTTTTGTAAATAAAGACGCCACCAGCGTGAGTTGACAGAACCTCTTGGCAAAATCACTGAATGTAAGTCAGTTGTACCGCAAAGGTATATAGTTACACCGAACTGTAGCCTAGCAGTGGCCTAGCTAAAACGACTGAACTTACCGTCGTCGTTCAATACATGTGCCTACGCCTATACTAGTGAAACTGCGGCCCTTAGTGATGTGCGGACCACAACGGGTCGGTGCTACTGGAGAATTGGTAACTACTACGGCAACCAGGCATACTTCAATCTGACTAAATAATGAGAATTGTTGTTGTTGTTGTTGTTGTTGTTGTTGTTGTTGTTGATCAGTGTTATTTTTTATATAATGTTTATTACGAAATCTTCGATACAATGAACATACATAAGGCCCAGAAAGCGCCAAGAGGCATTATATGTGGATTAAAAAAAGAAATCTGTATACAATTATTTTACACAAATACATAAATTAAAAAAACTGTTGTTAAGATTACAATGACATATGATTACGAAAGTTAATAAATCATTTTCATACACATTTATACAATTCTATCCACTTACACAAAGAGATTTAATATTAAAATGAAATTTTGATACTATTTCGAATAAAACTTTATTTTCATTTGGGTTGAGTTCTTGACTTCCATATAATTTTGTTGTACACTTGATGTTATTATGAAGACCCCCGTTCTGCGAACACGCCGCGACCAGCCAATTTGCAGAACCTGTTCACGAGCAATAAAGAACTGAAATGGAAATGAAGTTAACTATTTTATAAATACACACACGGCAGCAGCCTACTTGTTTTCGCTAAGCCTAGGCCTACTACTAAAAATAGTAAGAAACAAAAATCAGACAACTGGAATCAATACATTGAAACGGCGAACTGGCATAATTTTAACTTATTTCGGTTGTCCAATTATATTTGTTTTAAAAAAAAATAAATAACGCCGCGATTTTGATTCAGAGACTTCCAGAAGTGTCGAAATAACTTGAAAATGTAACGCAGTTTTGTCCAGAACTTTGACGGGTCACCGCGGCATGGGATAGGGCTCACTCTTGCAGTGAGCAAAGGAGTGGACCAGACACTTAAAAGCGCGACTATAACGCCTTAAAACTGCATTTAGTCCCTTTTTGCCTTTTACTCTAAACCAATCAATCGTACAGGCTGTGAATTCCTTTGTTGGTACCAAAACCACAGACATTTCATGCGTACTCGCGCCGTTTGAGGAGAATTTCTCGCTTACACTAGTCACCGACCGCTTACAACTTTTATGATGCCAATTCAGCACCCCCTTTGTATTGATGCAGATCTGAGCTAATGGAGTGGAAAGGCAACAGCTGGCACTACTGTCTCAACAATGATGGTTTTTATTACAACCAAATTGGTTCTCTCTGGCATGTGCACAGAGTTACAGCTTGGAACAGTGGAGAGTTGTTTTAATTTGGTACATTTTTAATATTACAAAATGACTAAAAAGTTAATTTGAGTTTATCTTCACTAAAAGACACTTCCCAAAGGAACGATTGTTTTAAAAATGTTTCATGCTGGTTTTTGTTATTTCATTTTTGCTGGTTTTAGTTATTTCATTTTTAATACTGCTGTTTACTTGTTTTTTTCTTACCGGGAAAGTGTTGATATCTTTTTATTTCATTTTTAAACTTGGAAGTACCAAAGTAGTGAAAGATTTTGATTGCCAGCAAAACTAAATTAGTTTTAAGTGAACGGCCTCACCACTGCAGATTACAGCTACACTAAACATTTCACCGCAAACAAAACTTCTCGAGTCATTAGTTCAAGTTTCATCTTTATTAGAACTCAAATCATAAAATATACGAAAGTGCAAACATGGTGATAGCCAAATTGAAGATTTAGGACAATTTCGGTTGCTAGCTTTTTGTCCCTCATAAAAAATGACGAGTGGGCACAAGTTAAGTACAACTATTTCCTAGTCAAAAACCAGGTTAAACGAAATTTAAAGAATATTAAAAGAATAATCCATGTGATATTGTTAACTTTGTAAATCCACCGAGCATGAATACGCACGGTCGTTTATCTTCAATCGTACCCAATGTTCGTAGTTTTTAGCTAATTAGTTCACCGATTTTTAAAAATCGAAAAGCATACTTGGTTGTTTTTTTTTCAGCTGAATACCGCCGTGGTGTTCATTTTTAACAAAAATTGGTCATTGCATTTTTGAAAATTTGCCATTTAGTACAGCCAGAGATGTTCAATACAGTTTGTGGTCGGGTAATTACACTTGGGTTTTTGCTCGCATCGGACAATGCGGTCATCACAACTGTATCCGATCCCGGCGCCGCGCTCACTTTGATCCTAGTAAAAGGCGCCCAGGAAGACTAGCGGTGAAAATTCACGCACATCTTTAGAAATGCGTAACCTCCTTGTAAGCGGAATTTCACCGTTGGCAAAACCCAATAAACTCTGAACGTTTTCTTGCTTGGCCGATGGTTTCGATGTTGCTGCTGGTCACAGAAATAGAATTTTATCACTGTCAGGAATATTAAGAGGAAGATTTGATGAAAGTGAATGGCCTAAGGGATACTAGATTTTCGTTTTAGTACACTAAACAGGGCGAAATACAGATACACAGGACCATTGTGGGAAAAGATATTCCACCTCAAAACGACTACCGGTATTCACTTTATGGCGCAGTAAGGAAGTGACACTCGGGGGAGGTGCTAGTGGTGTTGTCAGCGGGGGTTATAGATCTAGCTTTTGCTTGCACCACCTGGCCAAAGCAAGTTGTGATATCGCTTTAAAGAGGTCTGGAACGCGATAAACAGACTGAATTGCAACATTGAAAGTGGTTCTCTGCCACTGAAACAGAATTCAACCTACTCACCAAGTATTTTCAGGGTTTGTTCGTAAAAATTTTTAATTTCTGTTGATATCAAAGCAATTTCTTTTAATTTCAACTTTCAAAAAAAAAAAACGATCTGTCAACTGCTCGCCACTTCGTCGATTTTTCTCCCACAAGGCAAAGCACGTCTCGTTATTCGGTATGGCAAGACATAGACCAAGCACATTTCACTTATATGGAAAATTTGGCATTTGACCTCAAGCGACTTTGCTGGAAATTTCCTCACAGGGGACAATGAATTACTCTGTATACTAGACGTTGCGAGATGGTACTTTTGTCAGGAATTGTTTAAAAGATATTTTGACGAGCTTTCGCGTTCCATGCCTCTTTAACGAAAAAAAAAAAAAAAAAAATGTTGACTACCACCTGAAATGAGTGTCAACCCACTAATCAATTCGATCGAGAGTCGAGAGAGTGACCGAGGGTCCTTCACTCTAAATCCGCCTATGTGTACTGTTATGTGACCCAATCCGTGAATCCAGTCATAAATTGTCTGAGGTTTGTGTACCAACTGAAATGAACAAAAACAAACAACGCCAAAAGGGCGCTCCTTTATATTGGGTAAGGCGCAAGTATCATCAAGGAGTGTACTACACTTCATGGTCTCATAATACGGACCAGAACCAATACGCAAGTCAACCGACCAACGTGTTCCATACGTGTGTTACCTCCTAAGGGCGTCATGACCGCGGCTATTAGTACTCAAGAAATTCGTTGTCAGGTCATAGACGGACGGACGGAAGCACTCACATTTAAATGGTGATTGCCGGGAAGGTACTCGTCTACAATAAACTCCAGGCGTTAGGGTGAAACTTTCGTGGCGTCCGGCGTTCGGGTAAGGGGTGTGAGACAGGGTCAGTCCAGAAAGACACAGGGAAACGCATAGAAAAGAGAACACAATACTAGTTAACTATACCAGCATGGATTTGCCCTTTGAGGGCAAGATGTTTTTGTTCGAGCCCCGTTTTTAAATAAATTGTAGTATGGATCCTACGCTCACTTCAGTGAAAACGTACTCTTATTCATATCTTCGAATCAGTTCGGGACAGATATTACAGAACAGATTGATTGAGAATGGGCAATGGAGTCATATGTTGCCCCTCAAAGTGTACCTTTTTGAAGATGTATTTGCGTCATTTTGCTCCCAAATATGCTCACGTATAACAGGAACTAAACGACAATGCTAATCATTCAATGATCGTGACCCTTTATTTTGTCACTTTTGTAGATTTATTGGTGTTTTTCCTTAAAAGTATTTCTCTCACCATAGAACAAAAATCCTCCTACAAAGGAGGTATATGGCAGTGCCGTTTAGATGGGTGACCTTTTCAAAGTTTGTCTATGGAAGGTGGCCTTTTCTGACAAAAACCCTAAGATGGGATGTCTTATTCAATTCCATTCAAAAAGATTCACTTTGGGAATTCAAAACGGTTATTTAACCAACTACAACAAGAGCAATGCAAAGTGTTGAAAAGCACCCATGACTGCATGTAAACGGTATGCTTCAAGAATCACTAGGTTAGGTTCACGGGATCAACCCCTACAAAAGAGCAGCGATTCTGTAACAAATCCTATGAAAAGGTGACATTTTCCGAGAAGCTCTCTGTAAACGGATCTGTTCTTTGAGTCCACTGTCTAACATCCTTATTTTTCAAATGCACCCGAACCATGGTACGCCCAAGATGAGCATCAAATTTCCCAACGAACACAATGTGTGATGAATGAATTATGTTCACTTAATTGAAAATTTATAAGAAATTAGAATTTAATGCAGAAGCAACACTGAGGTTATCTCATTTTCAACGGTAATGTTTTCAAAGTTAGGACGTGTTTAATAAATACACTAATTTATTGCTTGGAGTATCTAGTAACAAAGCAAAATATGCTTACACTTACCAAATGCTTTTCAAGAATCCTCAACACTGATCACACGCACAATAAGGAAATTAAGAAGTTCGCAGGAGGCTACAATTCGTACTGTTCAGTGCACTAAAAACAAAAATCTCATAAAACCAGCCTAAAATATTCCTTGTCATGATAGGATTCAAATTCCATCAGTAGCGAACTAATGCCACAGTTAAAGCGCACTTGCACCACTTTCGACTTCACAATTTTATGGTTGGTCAAGGCCATTAAACTCTGGAGCATTGTCTCGACTTGCTGATGATTTTCATGTTCTCGTTTAATGGCAATAGAATCCTGTCACAGTAGGATCAGAGTAAAATGACTCGATTTTCATTTTAGCCTGCTCAACAAGGCGAAATGCAGCTTTAAATCAAAAACCTAATTTGAAAAATGGTCCTACCTTAAACATACCAAACCTGTTATCTCAAACAGATACACAAAGCAATGTACTATGATTTTAGACAAAAAATGAAATCCTTACATGCTATCTATTGATTCATTGTGACACCAGTAAAGGCTGGCCAATAATGTGCTAATATATTATTTGTGAGTAGGATCATACAAAATTTTGCCCAAAGTCTCAAAAAAGCATGAACATGTATTTCACACTGTTGATGGATGCAAGCCATATGTGTATCCGCATGATCGTATGTCAAAACCTCTGGCTAAAGTTGAGCAAACACAGTGGAGAGCCTTTAATCATGAATGAACTATTGGCAGTGGATCAACACATCACAGTTATGCACTATTTATATGTACATCAAGCTATTGCACGTGGAGCTATCAAATGTATAATCATCACTAAGGGGGAACAGTTATTTTCAATGTGAAGCTGTTGATCACAAAAAAGTAACCTACACCAGATTCTGTGGAACCAACGCATTCCAATTCGAATAACAGCCAATTAGAACACTAGTACAGATTAACATGAGAATTCTTACTGTGAGAAGATATGCGTATAGGTTGACATTCAGATTATGGTTGCTCTACAAATAAGCTACCTGGAAGGCAATGATCAAAAAACCTTTCCACTATGAAAACAGGTCTAGATTTGCTAGGCACATTACTTCTTCAGGAAGCGAACACACTGCATTCACTTTTGTCTCCTAACATCTGATTAAGTTCTGCAAGCAGTATTGACCAAGGTCTCAACCATTTCTCTGGTACGAGGAGACACGTACAAACGGACATCTAAATTCTTACTCTTGTCCACTAACAGTAGTCAAGGTTTGTTGGGATGTGATGAGATCAACACCCACCTCAACGACCCTTCCCCCCAATGAGAAAATATGCACAGGTCAACATCTGGGTTCTCAATCTTGTCAACCAAAAGTAGTAATTGTTTACTGGGATGTGATGAGGTGGACAATCATCTCAAATAAACCCTTTCTAGGAGAACACATGCACATGTTAACATCTGATTTCTCAATCTTGTCCACCAAAAGTAGTTCAGATTTACTGGGATGTGATGAGGTGGACGATTGTCTCAATAACCCTTCCCCTACGAGAACACGTGTACAAGTCGACATCTGGGTTCTCAATCTTGTCCACCAATAACTGGTCCAATTCAGCACGTAATTCCTGTAACAATCGCGCCACCTGAAAAGAAACAGCAAGGTGATGTGAAACGTTCATGTTTTGGTAAACAAAAACATACCTTGTAGTTAGTTTTCACAGACTCAGACAATAATAAATTCATTTAGAGAGCACTCCCTCTCCATTGATTAAATGAAAAATCAAGAAATGTGTTAATTAAAACAGCTATATGTCATACTCTGATGTTCAAAACACCACCATTTTCACACGAGTATCTCCTCATACAAGCAACATTATCGAATCCGCACCCTTTGTTTCAATTGAAATCAGTTACAATAAATCGTCTAGAATTCCTTTGACAGCCAAACTGCCTCGGCAGCCAAGACTAACCTGCCCAAAGTGACATGTCACTTTCTGGGTCCGGTTTGAAGCTATTATGAGCAGTTTGTCCTTCTCAAGCTTAGAACTCTTGTCTCATCTGAGTCACAGTCAGGATGAGACCAATTTTATAGCATTAAGTGGTCTAAATCAAAAGTTTATAAAATAGGACTTAAAAAATCCTTGCCCAAATAGAACAGCTTTCAAAGTTCTGTGGGGTCTGAGAGATAGCATGCGACCGTCTTGAAGTGGACAAATTTTGAAAGTGCAGGCCACCTCCATGAATCCCTGAAAAGCTTTTTTGACTGTCAATTGAAATGTAAGTTTTTTGTGGCAATAGAAATAATTAAAGTTCTATCATGGTTAAAAAAATCCAAGACCGATTACGGAGTTTTGCGTTTTGTTTTTTAGAATCGCTAAACAGGAAGAAATATGTGAGGATACCTGATGTGAAGCAGCCTTTATCTTAATCCACCCATCGTCAATGGAAACGATGAAGTCACCGCGGTGAAGATCAATGGAGACTGACTCACCACTGAACAAGACAAGGGGGTAGATAGACACCATGCTGCAGTCTCGGATGAACACCTGAAACAGGAGGCTATTTGACACATTTCTTAAAACAAGAAAGCTCTTAAAGGTACACTCCCAAGATAAAACACTAAAATTTATTTTTAGAGAGTAACTATATGGAATAAGCTTTAACAGACACAATTAACACAAATTAGAACCGAGCTAAGCAGCTAGAGATGTGACTCTAGGGTCTAGCAGTGGGTCCAGTGTGATTTGTACCAACAACCTGGTGAACATGAGGCAGACACTCAACCCACTAGGCCACACAGCCTCCTCACAGTGAACATGAGGCAGATACTCAACCCACTAGGCCACAATACCTCCTATTTGTGAACAGGAAGCAGACAACCCACTAGGTCACACTGCCTCCTATTTGTGAACAGGAGGCAGACAACCCACTAGGTCACATTGCCTCCTATTTGTGAACAGGAGGCAGACAACCCACTAGGCCACAATGCCTTCACCTGATGAAGAAGAGGCAGATACTCAACCCACTAGGTCACACTGCCTATACCTAGTGAACGGGAGACAGACACTCAACCCTCTAAGCCACACTGGCTCCACCTAGTGAACAGGAGGCAGACACTCAACCTACTAGGCCACACTGCCTCCTCCCATTTGAAAACTAGTGCAGCAAAAATATTTGAAAACCATTTTCTAAGATGTAATATTCAGATGGCTACAATTTTAAATTTAGCACTGTTAAGCTGGCTAAAAATGAAAATCAAATTCGTCCTTTTACTGTCACAAAACCAGTCTCAATTATTTCTTACCATGACAGGATTACCTATCAGTTACCAATCATGAGAATAAGACTTCATTCAATTTTTATTTTTAGCCAGCTAAAGAGAGCGAAATGTTAGTTTTAAAAGACGTTAGATGTTAGTCCACCTGTATTCCTCCAAAGTTGGACATGTCCCTTTAATTATAAAAAAATTCACCAACACATGTAGAATACTAAACTGAAATTTCTTCAGTTCGGAAAGTCTTTAAAATTTGGGACACTGAAATCCACGCTGAAACTGAACATGGTTGATTGTGAAAATTAGGACATGGGATGACTTTTGGCGTTCATCATATTTTCAAATATCAGACACTGCATTTAGTAATAGCATAACATTTTCATGCCTCCTTATATTGTGTAACATCAAAACAAATTATTGTATGATATTGATCATAATTTTTGAATTTGGATGTCAGATATTGCCTGTATCTAAAATTTGGTACAAGCTCTGACTTTGAGCAAATCCCAAACAGGAGAATTTTTACCATAAGTCAGAATTCAGGTAAAGCATAACATTCATGGTACACAATCATCCATCCTCATGGATTGTGCATGCTCGATACAATAGTAACATGTACAGGTCAGAACATGAACTATTAATGAGAATGTCTGCAAGTGAAGAAAATTATCTATGATGACTTTGCGAGGACACAAACCATTTGAAAGCAAATCACAACTTCTAAGTTCGATAAAACTACAGACAGCAGCATACCTTACTTGTCTTGACCTTCTCGTGGTATACAAGGTATGGGCTTTCGTAATGCCGTACTTGGAAGTTGACAGAGGACGGATGAATATGGACATAGCCATCTGAATGTGTTTTAAACTTCAGTTCCTCAGGTTTTGGAGCCTTTGGAATAGCACCTGAAACAAAAAAGTCATTAACCATAAAAAACACTTCCTTTAACTTAAGAGTTTTTAAAGATAACTTCAAAAAGCCATGGGATAGAAGAAACATAATTCAAAAGGAAGTACATGGAATGAAGTACATGGGATGAAGTACATGGAATGAAGTCTACAACGGGCATTGGGGGCATCAGTAGCCATTTTACAACAAAAATCTTGTAACCTCTTGATTGATTCATCGTGACAACAGCAATCACCGATAATGCACGAATGGCTAACTGTCAGAACTAAATACCTGCACTGCTTTTAGTAAAGGTGGTCTCAGGGGTCATAATCTGCACAATGTTGGGGTAAAGTGCAGCTACCAAAATGGCCGAAACCAACTTCATGTTGTCTGAGTTCGAATTAGCCTGTAATGAGAGAACAAAGGTCAGTTACGTAGAAGGCTCAGCTGTCTTCACTGCCATAACATGGGATATTGCTCTGCTGAAAAAATGTGAAAAAATTAAGAGGCTAGAATGGCTCGGCCTGTTGCTAGAGGGAGCACTAACTCAACATAATGAAAGAAATGTTCTTCACTAATAATAAGCACATGATATAGTGTACATTTGAAATTATATTTTGTCAAATTCTCAACCATTAGAATGGTTTGTACTGATGAGCAATCTTAAACTAAATGTTGGTAAAATTTTGAGCATTTTAACAATAACACCTTTCAAAAATGCGCAACTGCAAATTTGTTTAGAATTTTTGGGCAAAATTAAAGAAGATCACCGTAGTGAAACATCCTTAAATGTTTATTTAGCACTTCCAAACTATACGTGGCCCTTATAATCTACAAACACAAATGAAAATTTACTAGGTAAACAGCATGAACATATCGAAAAAGAACATAAAGGTTATGCAGGATCCATGAACTTTGGAATATTGTATCTCAGAAATGGCTATCAGTTTAAACTTTCAGATACTGTGCTTTAAGAAAAACACTTGTAGGAATTGTTTTTAAAATGCATCACTTTTGCACGCAGAGCTAACAAAAGATGGACTTTGTGGATTTTAAGAAAAACAATCAAAAGTCGTATAAAATGAAATGATAATTTAGAAAACTGTAACAGTGTTTATGAGATTTCATCTTAAACATTTATATCACACAAAATTTGGTCATCCTGTTGTTTTGTTGTGAATGTATCTTTATTTCATGCTAAATTTTACTAAAAAAGACATGGTCTCGTGATATAATTAATGGTAGTTTGGTATAAAGTAAAAAATCAAATTCTACAGGCCTTCTGCTGTCACAATTTTTTAGTTTAATTCTACAGTTTTGAAGATAATTGGCGGAACACACAGTCTTATTGATAAGGTCTTACATAACCATAACCACCTAACTTTACCACATTAGCACGAACGACAACCTGAGTATAATATTGGGAAACAGCTCTGAAGAACTTTACTGAAAGACATGCTTTCAAGGACAAGAAGGTCCTTTTTACATGGCAAAACATTCTCAAACACTTAAGCTACAAACTGTGTTCACATTATATTTATACACTAGGTTCATAACTGAGTCATCACCTCTGGTCCTGTCACAAGGGCCACTCCATCAGCGCCACCTTTTGCCCGTCTCTCCAATGCTTTGCTTGTGAGACCCTCAGGTGCAAATCCAATGTCTGACAACAACTCTACAAACTGCCTCTTCATGCTGGCGAGCATCTGAGATGACAGGAGAAATATTTTTTAAGTGATAGTTACAGCACTAATATGAACCAGTAGCAGCAGAAGTACAACTGTGCGAAACGTTCTTGGGATGGGCGTCATTGAAAACACAGTTCATGAGGTGCTACGAATTGTTCAAATTGTAGCATACTAACGAGACAGACAGGACATGCCCACTTTGAACAGACAGCAGACAACATAACAATGTACACTTCACCAACAAACAGGTATCAAATAGTCTTAGTTCTAATAACTGACAGACAAAAATCAAAATATCTCAAATCACCACAAAGACTCTATGTCTTACCTATCATGAAATATCAAAACAAATCACGAGAATTTTAAGACAAGATGGTCATGTGTAGGCCCTTGAAACTCACTTGACACATCGCTAAGGTGTTTGAAACTGTGAAAGATGTTTCCCAATTTTAATTTTAAAATTTTCTTACTTGCAGTGTTTTCAGAGAAAGGTAGTTTTCCATACAGTATAGATAGCCAGCATGGGATCCGTTCTTGGAAGCCAATATCCACTCCTGAACAAAACAACAAGCTCATAGTTAGGAGCGAAATAACAAAATTTATATCACATAATCAGCCTGACATGGCCAATGCAACCGATAAATAACCCATTTAGTTATTCAATGCACATTGCATAACATTCTGGCGGCAAGCTGAGGCCGGTTTCAAACCTGCTTCACAAGATTTTCAGGACGTCGACTTAACCGCTCCGCCACTCAGCAGCTGACGTCATCGAATGTGAAAATAGAATACTTAAATGAGCACACGCAATAATTGCATGTTCAACAAATGGCATTTTACTGACATTTATACACCATGAGAAATAAGACGCAAAATTTCAACGAAAACAACGTCTTTAATTCTAATCAGTAAAATTTATCTGTCATCAATCTCCAGTTTGAATTAGGGAACGTGTCGTCGGGATCCTTTCACTTGGGCATTAAACTCACTAACTAATGGTAGCCTAATTTAGCAGACGATATCTTAATGGTGGAAGTTTAGTATGATAAGATGTTTAGTTAACTAGACTTGTTGCTTAAAACTTATTTTATATAGTTTACCCACTTTATTTCTATTTTGTTTAAATTTTCAATTGGTTTTGAGCAAAAACATTATTTTAACAAGAATAACTCGGCGTTTCTTAAAAGGTCACAACCTCCGACCCCGGGCCTCTGACATAGAAAGTAGTTACAAAGTCGTGGCGAGTCGAGAAAGGTTGATCGATTCATCGCAATGTTTATCGTTTAGTATGTGGTATAAATAGATTATTACATGTTCTCAGTCTTTATCCCCCTTATCTAGAGCCCTCATGGATGTTGTAGAATTATCACCCGAGCGAGGGCAATAATTCTCCAAAATCCACAAGGGCTTTAGATTGCGGGGGATAATGACTACCCCATGTAATAATCTATATATACGCAAAGACGTTAGTCAAAGACACATTGTCAGCAGCCAAGTTGTCTACAAACAACATAACATGGTGAAGGGGCCACTGTAAACAGCAAACGCGTACGGTATATGGCAAAATCCAATAATTCGAAATGAAATTGTCCGAATTATTTAATGCAAGAGAAAACACTATCGTTGTAAAATATTTTAGGACTTCAAAAAATTTGGTTTTACAATGATTTGAAATATACAAAATTATATTCATCATTCTTTTGTTTATCAGGTTATAACAAACAACATGTCTTGTTACAAAAAATAAAATTAATGTTTGATTTAGACCTACTGAGAGAATGACTGGAATTAGGCAAGTTCCATGGATGAACGACAGATGGAATTACAAGCAGGTACAATGGGACTTAAGAGGTAAATGTGCTCTCACCTTATATGCCTTTAACATGGTCAGATGATCACTGCTGCTGGTGGCAAATTCCAGCTTCTTTTTATCCGCTTCATCTCTCTTGTCAAATGGCGACACCTGAATGAAAACACAGTCAGCAGTGAGTTTATGCGTAAAACTGTAACCAATACAAAGATTACACTGTCAAAATAAGTAAGACGCCATAGTTTTCATATAAAGTTGACAATATCCCTCGTGATCCAAAATTCAAAAAATTTCTGGACAAACATTATTCAACTAATTTGCAAATGATTTCTGGTTTTGAAATAGATTTTCACAATACCGTTGTTCATGATACACAAATTTTGGGCATGTCAACTTTTTGTTGACTATGCCTTGAGTGACTTGATTTATTCACAGTCAAAATTACTACAGATCAAATCAGCCACTATAACATCAGTTAGACAGAGTGGCATTTTGGGTTGCAATCAACAAGGCGTTAACATCACACAAAGAGTAACAAATGAAGAAATGTACATGCCTTGAGAAACATTCAATTTAACATTAAGGCTGTAAAATAGCACAGAAAAACTAAAATATCAATACTCACAAACGGCGATTTGTAACTGAGAGCTGCAGCAATGGTCAGGACTGAATCCAGGCAGCGAAAAATAGCACCAAATATCATCAACTTTCCAATCCTGAAAAACACAACAATATAAGACTTCAGAAAAAATGTGAAAACAACAGACATACAAACCCCAAATAATAACTGCACTGACCATATCGAGTTAACAAATTAATATTTCAGCAATGAACACACCGACTTCATGTATAAACAATTCAATAAACAAGGAGCATAAGAATGAAAACCAGCACAAGAAAAAAACAACAAAAATTAGTGGCATTTTTGGATGTAAAGAACAAAAACTTTTAATTTGGCTTGTGGGTAGAAAGCCCAAGTGAAATGTATTTTGTTAGACGACTCAAATGCATGTGACATTCTAGACCACACAAACACACCTAACATCAACTGGCAGGGATGCCAAGTGGTACCCCAGGGCTGTCAGCTCTTCGTCAACGTGCAGTGCACCTAAATCTTCCAGCCTCTTTATGGCACTTGAGATCATTTCATCACTTGGTGATTCAATCAGTTTGTTCATCACGACCTAAGACAAAGAAAAACACCTTACCGTTTCTAAAACTGGTCTCAACTTGTTCTTCAATCAGACAAGAACTAGTTGCTGGGCTTGAGAAAAACATTATTGCTCAACATCAGTCTCAATAAGTTGGCTTGTCACGACAGCTCATTTCATGTGCTGAACATGATGCGGAGCAATAACGAAATGTCCAAGCCCAGAGATCACTTTTGATCTGAGTAAGGAACAAGTTGAGTCCACTTTCATGGAGAAGTAAGAGGTCAAAAACAAAAGTTATGTTCTTTGATAGAAGGCGAGTTTACAACTGCAGCTTTATATGAAAATTCTATAGGCAATTAACTACCAGTAATTAGCACAGAGCAAATGAGGTATTTCCCGAAACTTGAAGCTTTCAATCACTTAGTATTAGTTAGTTTGACCAGTTTCAACTAGTTTTGCATAAGCATTTTGACTAACGTTGAATCACGATTTAATGAAAAACTCAAAATGTGGAATGCCACTTGAAAAAATAATTGCCAGTTGAAATAATAACATGTTAGAAGTGAAATGAGAATCTAATTTCAAGCAATACGTGTCCAAAGGAAGATTGCTATGAACAGAAATTTACAAGATCGGATAACAGTTAAGAAATAATGCTCAAGTGATAACTTAACCCCAGGAATTTTAATGAAATATAATGAATAATAATTACCCTTAAGTTCATGTTTTTAAACAAATCCAGCAGTTTAATCTTCAGAATGAGTTGCTCGAGTGGAGCGCGCTGTATCTCTGGAATAGGCTGGTCTCGCATGTGATGCTCGTAACGATGGCCTGTGAACAGATGGAAGCTAACACCAGATGTCACCCTGCCAGCTCGTCCCTTTCGCTGAACAGCATTTGCTCTCGACACCCAAACGGTATCCAAGCTTTCCATGTTTTTGGTTGGATCATACCTAGCACAAAGAAATCAAAAGTTGCAATGATAGATTAAAGCCACTACTAACCATATTCTCGTGTCAAACAAACTTTCTTCACAGGTATATTGGGTCTACCATCCAGAAGGCCAACGCACTTTAACCCTGTATTTAATTAGAAGTAAAACTCACCAATTTTGGACAAAAACAATAGTTGCTAAAAAAGCGTCATTTTTCATATTCAAAAGACTCTAACATTGTTGTGAAAGCCCACAATTTTCAAAACTTTGTCAGGTGTTAGTTGTGGTACAAAACTTGAATGTGAAAAGTATTCAACTTGGTGCTGCAGAGGTTTCATGGGAAAATGATCAAATAAAATTCCACTAGTGGGCCATATTGTGGCCTAAACTGGGGAAGTGTTACCGTACATTAGAAGGCTAGAAATAACTGGACACAGCCATATTGCTGAACTAAACCAACTTTGATAAACAGCAAGTGAGGCCCATAAAAATCACATGGCCAAGGCAGCTGACTATTAATACCTGCTAATTCTGCTTAATCAATGCTCTCTTTACCACAATCTACGAAATACCTGTCATAAGGAAGACAGCCTTTCTTTGTGTTTTTACAAGAATTCTCGGGTAATTTCTGATTATTTACAAACAATTTCCAGCAGACATTCTTCAGTTTTTTTTTCACAATTTTTGACAAACTTTGATGAAAATCAACATTTTTTTAAACTGACGTAAAAAGGCATTGGAATGCAGAATTTTACTAACCGTTTTTCCTTCATTCGCCCAGAGTCAATCACAAACACAATGTCATCAATGGTGATAGATGTTTCTGCTATATTCGTTGCAATCACAATTTTAGTAACACCTTTTGCTGGGCGGCTATAAGAGAATGATAAACAAACTCAAAAACTTTTATTCAGGCAGTGAACACATAACCATTAGTAATCACGTATTTAAGTGGTTCTTAACAATACAAGATGGAAAACTTAACCTTGAGTGCGACAGAATTGATTAATGAAGTATGGTATTAAACTCCTCGTTTCAATGTAAACAACAGTTCTGCTGGTTCCTGTCAAATCAACAGCTCCACTCTCTAGAGTAACATTTTGATAAGTCTATCCAAAAACAAATACGTAATAAAACTGCAGACTTTAGGGAATGATATCACCACAAAATCTAAAACATATGTCATGACGAATGCATACAAAGATCCCGCCATCTCTTTTATCAATAAGTTTGAATGCACAACAGGTTGAACAATAGCATGGAGGATGGCAATTTCGCATGAAATAAATAAAACATTGTGGTTAATCCATAACAATATATTTCCAATGCTGTGGTTGATGGTTTTAACCCAGCTTCTAATTAATCAGATTTACATCATTGAAAACTCCTAAATATGCAGATGCCAATTATCTGGCTTCTTTCACATATTTACCAAGACTTAAGTTCAAAGCTATTTACGCAAAAATAACCTTGATGTTCAGACAGACAACTTGAACAAAGTGAAACTCACTTGAACACAGTATGCTGCTCTTCACTAGACAGCGTGGAGTGGAGTGGGATAATCTTGAACCTGAAGCATGGCATGTACACCTTGACAGTTTGCACTCACAAAGGTATGAGGTCATTTAGTTATTTTCATGGCCACCAATATCTAAATTTTAGAACTAAAAACTTAACCTATATCCACCTCCACATACAAAACTGAAAAACCTACACTGAAGAAAGCTTCTGTCATTATCAGCTTACATGACATAAAGTTGACACAAAAAGGTGCATAACACACTTTTATGGCTTGACTGTATCCATATACACAGGGCTAATGACTTGTGTAACTCAAATTAACTTGAAATGACTAACACGCAAGTCTCAAATTTAAAGGAATTATAATGCCCTAATAACATCGATCTGACAGACATCGTACTCAAAGTGTGTAACAGTAAGAAGTTGTAACATTTAAAAGTTAGTATTAGGCATCATCTTAAAAGACTAGCACATTAAATTTTTTACAGTATTAATGGAGAAAAAATGGAATTAGTAAACAAGATCAAAAGGAGTGAGCCCACACATTCCAAAGTATCACCTGTCCTTGTTAGCTCGTCCACCAAACGTTCGACTGCTAATGAGCTGTTCATACATTTGCTGGATCTCCGCCATCCCCGGGAGAAATATCAGCACAGCGCCATCTTTTGGATACTAAACAAAAACAATTCTGAAAAGTTGAAATACTCGAAACACTACACCATGCTTTGGAGGTGACAGAATTCACCTGAACTTCAGATTGATAATCCTTAGCAAAGTTAATTTTTAACTAATATAATTGTACATTTCATCCAATGATCAATGTTCTGTACATCGTATAATTATACAAGTCACTCGCTTGTCCTACTTACTTTTTACACTCCATGTGTCATCAAGTTTCCAATTTCTTTGTTGCATTCTCATTTATTTATAAATATTATTTCATTACATTTTTAATAATTGTTCTACTTGTTATAGCATAATTTTATTAAAGAGCCCAACTAGAAATCAGTTAATGCCATCTCGAAACAAAAATAAAACAAAATGTTAAGAATGAATTGTCAGTTTCCATATGACAAATTACGTTGCTTTCAAGTCCTGAGATGCTATTTATTGTCAGGCTAATTGTGACTGTAACTGTAGTAAAACATACTTAGAACTAAAAGAGGAGTTATTAAACATCTTAATGAGCGCAGATGTGGTGGGCATAAATACCTAACTTAGAAGTATAACTACGGAAACCAAAAAGTGTAACCTTGTTTTATTTTATGACACAATTTTTGTGATGCGTCTCAAAATTAAATCAAAACATGTACACTCACCACTGTGTGAAGTAATAGTTACCAAAACAGCACTAAACATGACTTTAATAAGTGAAGTGACTGAAAATAATGATGGCCATCTCACGAGGAAAGATGCACAACAGACTTTGCTTTGCATTACTTACTTGACAATGTGAAAATGAACAGCAATGACAACACTCACCTCATGCTCCCCGCAGATGATCCAGTCCAAAATGGCTTCTATCAAATCATAATTGATCTTCTCGTGATCCATAACAGCCAAGGTCTTTATTGCCGACTTCCTATAATCTAGTTAGAAATCATAACTGCTATAAAACAGAACTTGCAAAACTGTGTTGCCAACGTTCCAGTTTGTACTTGTCATCAAAAACTGATCGTTTTGCCATTGACTAGTCTTGTGTTCAAAAATTCATCATTGCAAAATGACAGTTTAACAGCATGAAAATGAAAGTTGCAAAATTGTCCATCAGTAGCGACACCTACTGGTTTGGTTGAGAGGAGGTAACAAATTTGCTACTTTAATGTTTACACATTGTCCTGTTATATAGCATAATAAAAATAAAAAAATGCATGTTAAGGCAAATGGTATAGTTCAATGCAGAAATAGATAAACAGATGCAAAATAATACAAAAAACCAACCAGTGAAAAATAAACAAAACATTGATTTTTGAACTTTTTGATACTAACTTTTATGACAAATTTTCATCATTACCTGAATATCTCATAAATAACTCCTTTACAGTCAAGTTCTGGTCCTGTATGTTGTCACGGGGATACTTGTCACCGCGGTTACAAACTGAGAGTGAGGCTAACTCATCCTCCACATCTTCAACCCTTGACGAGTTAGCACGCTTCAGCGGACGAGCGTAGGGGGAGTTCTCTTCAAGTGCGTACTTGGAAAGTTCTAGAACATCCTCCAGAAAATACTGGTCTACAGGAAAGGCTTTACCTGAAAAGAAAATTAAGAAATTTTTGTATCATGATTATACGATATATTTCACTTTGGTACCAGAAATAGACAAATTAAAGAAAGCTCATCGTGGTGAATTTTGAAATTAAATCTTTCACTCAAAATTAAGTACTAACTGCTAATGAAGAATTGTCAAACATTTAATCAAATTATATTTTAGTTTGAAATTTAGTAAGTAAAAGTAATATTTAATCATCATGGTAATTCACTTCCTTCACAAGGGTGCAGGAACAATTTGGTGCCTGTGCAGATACTACCTGGTGGGATAGAAGGTTAAGTGAGATGACCACGCTGTGGTGACTGTGGACACTATCTAACAATATAAACTTTGATCAAATGCCAAAGATCAACAGGAGAGGACTGTGGCTTACATAGCTATACACTTCTTCAGTCTACCTCACGAAGAGCCTGATGGTTATATTCACATAAAAAGGTTCTCACAAGCTGCATTCAAGCGTTTTGTGCAATGAACCCAACTGACTTCTCCTGGACATGCATTTCAGGCATTGGACAAATTGTAATCATTTTTACTGTGACTTATACCTGATTTATAAGTCAAGGAGTATTTACAAGAGCACGCAGCGCATTGTTTCTCCACTCAGTGGTCATGAGATCCTTACCAGGTATATCAATAACAGGACATCTTTTAAAATAAGAGGAAAACAGATCAGCATTCAAAGTAGCGCTCATCAGAATCAGCTTGAGGTCACGCCTCCTAGGCAACAGGTCACGTAACACCATCATAAGGAAATCACTGAAAGAAGACAGACATGGCCACATGTTACACCAGTGTCTATTAAGGCTGTGTCAACTGCAGTCACACTTCAGTAACTTACATGAGTTACAGCATACCAGTTCATGGGTCTATTGCAAATAACTATTTCTGAAAAATATTTTTATCTAAATGCATCAAAGAACAACAATTGACAATATACTGAAATTTACATAGTTTACTCTCTCAACTCCCTGGGTAGCATATTATAATGGCCGAGTTGTGAAAGATGTCGATTCTTGCTTTAGTCTTGTACAGCTGGATTACATGGCCACAAGAAACTTGCAAAGTGAAAGAACACGCAAGACTGCTAGATATCACCATGCATTGCAAGTGAAGAATGTGATTACCTTACCTGTACTCGCAAAATTATTGTGTCTACGGGAACAAGCTCTGAATGGTGCTCTGTGAGCAGAGTTTGAACAGGAGATCATAATCTTGACATGTTGCTTTTATGTTATATACCAGTGCTAAACAGGGATACAATTTGGCTCCTCTCTATAAAACCTCAATTTGACTTGTCCCTAACAACAGGAAACTATTCATAAAACCTTTTAATAACATCCGTAGATGCAAGAACATTGTGAAAATGTAAAACCACATAAATCTTTGCCAGATGACATCACAGATTGTAAGCAAAGCATGTGATCACACTAACTTTTCTTGCAATTGTCTTAGGTCTAAGGAATGCAGCTTTGGCCACACGTGAAACCCCAGCGAGATTATTTGTTTCACAAGTTTTGTATGATCTGGCCAAACATACTAGGTACTAGTCTTATGGTACATATCTTTTTGTGACTAGTGATGTGACTCACACTGAGTACTAGCCAAGACGTACCTTTCCTCCGTTCTCTCATGCACTTCATCAATAATGACATGTGTCACTCCTTGCAGAGTGCCATCGCTCTCAAGTCGTCTCAGTAATATACCGGTAGTGCAGAACAACAGCCGCGTAGCTTCCGACTGTAAAGATGTACATCACATAGAAGGTGATAGTTATATCGTGGTGTAAACAATCCATGACCAAACCCAGGAGCAGAAACAAAATGTTTAAATAGCATATTCAAGTTTGAAAACCCACGGATTTTCCTGTGCACCAGATGAAGAAGACAAAGGAATTCACGACAGTTGCCTTCCAGTCTTATGCAACAAAAAAGGACCTGACCATAGTCATGATTGACAATCTTAACCACATGACTAAGTTATTCTGTAATTTTTAATGAAACAGCATTTATTTAAAGTATTTCATGATTTATACAAAACTAAATATTAAAGCTGTGAAACTTGTTGTTAAATTATTGTTTCCCATTTTGTGAACAGTGACCTTACAAACAAAAGCATTTGTGAGTGAGAACTCTCAAATGTGTTTGCAAGAATTTTGCTGAATTCAAACTTTCAACAGTCATATGGTCATGAAAATGTATGCATCACATTGATCAACAATGACAAATATGATTATGTTCTTGCGTTGTTGAAACTTTGAGCAAATTCCAGAGCAATCCTACAAGCAAATAAGGTATAATATTAGAAATACGCTTCTCAAAATATGAGCACCTCCCTTCACAGCTGTTGCTGCACAACACCCACCATAACGCTCTCCAATCGGATTTGATAACCCACAGTTTGACCCAGTTTCTCAAGCCTCTCTTCGGACACTCGCTCAGCCACTGCCATGGCGGAGAGACGACGTGGTTGTGTACACACGATATTACACAAAAAACGAGGGTTGTTCTGAATGATGTGCGAGTCCAATATAAACTGGGGTATCTGGGTAGTTTTGCCACACCTGTGAAAACATACAAGTGCAATACATTCACAGTTACAAAGAAGTTATCTTGTACTGAATTTATATTTACATGAAACACATCACCAAACTTGGTAGATAAATTATACATAGCCGATACACCATTAATTACCTACCATGTCAATTTTCCTAGTGCAATTCACTCTACAGCAGTTGGCATAAGGAAAGATACAGATTATGTAATAAGATAACATGCAGAGCCCTCTATGCCTTAATTTGGGTACAGATATTGACAGCATTCATCTTAGACAAACAACTAGACACCACACAAAATTGGTGGGGAGGAATTTCCCCTTAAAAATTGTCCAATGAGAAGGATAAGTGCTGATGAAGTTCATGACGGCGTTTTCACGTTCAGTGACTTTACCAGACGCAGAGGGTTGTGAGCGTGTGATAACATGTAGCTTCCTTGTTAACTGCCAAGCACAGTCTTTTGTCTGGTATGACAATAAGCAGGCCAATTATCTACTAGGCTTGTTACAGACCACGTGCGAACACAGTCAAACCCAGAGCGAATTGGTACACTCGGAAAGAATAGATTGTCGTGACTTCGGTTGTAGTTGGGCAATTTTGGTGATTCAAAAACTAAACATGATCACCATTTGATGAGGATTTCAGAAATGCTATTGGTTTATGTTCAAATACATTATAACATAATTTTTATTTTTAACAGCACCGACCAATCAGGCTAGATGCAATCTTATTGGAGATTAGGGCAATTATCGAACAAAAGAGAGCTGGCCCTCTAACCATAAATGCCAGAATGGAGTTAATAATCAGTCGTGTAAGATATTGGTTACAGGGGACATCTTCCCAACTTGTTGTTGGGCTATAGAATCGAACAAGTTGGAAGCAACGGAAAAACGCCATAATGTAATAAGCACTTTTGTTGAAAACCTGAAACAATGCTCACCCAGTCATTCCTGATACAACAATCACCTGGTTCTCTCTCAGTTTGCTAGTTACTTCATCCATGAGTTTCCACGCAGGTAACTTGCGCCGTGTCATGAGCATCTCAACATACTGTTTCGAAGACTACAAACAGGAATATTGCACTTTCAATGATTCATGTTGAAAACAATGACAAACATGTCAACCTGGAAAAAAAGAAATAACTTAAAGCCTAACTTCAATGGAATTTTGTTATTTTAGACGTATTGGGCTTACCAGGTACTCCTAGCAAAGCCTTAGTAAAATAAGAAAACGCAATTTTAATCATGCACATGTAGGTCCGTCAAATGATAGGTGAAGCTGCCTTTTCACGCCCTATTGCATTACCGCAAGATCCATGCACAAACAGCAAAAGGTTGATGACAGTTGTGTTGAATAGGGGTCTGAATGTTATTCGCATCTATGATTTTTGCGGTGACGTAAACCAATACGCCTAACAGTTCGTTACATTTGACAATTTATGGAACTAGTGGGCTCAGAGTGATGCTCTTAACATACTGTAGGATCCAAATTTACCAGTGTTAGCGTTCAAGATAGGCTTTAATGTTGCTAATATTGAACAGTATTAAGTGCCAGAGAAGTGAGTTTAAATCTCAAATGGAATGGCATAAAAGGCAAAATCTGACCAACTTAGGACACAACAAGGTGGACAAGGGAAATGTCTCATTTTACAAGCAGCACCCTTAATGAATATCAACCAAGTTCTGTACCATAACTAACACCATAGAATATTTGGAAGTGTTGCAAAAAATTTCCAACAATAAAAGCATAAACATTGTGAGACATCCATTTGAGGTAACAACATACAGAAAGACTTATTAAGTCAAATACTAGAATTTGCTTGAGTCAGCTAGTGGTGTTACCATCATTTTGGCGAACAGGTGGCGCCGTCTGATTAAAATGCTTCGTCATCTGGTTAAAACGCCACCTATTGGCCAGAACGATAGTAAGACCACTAGTCAAGCTGAAGTCCATGAGAGACGGACGCAACATTGCAAACTCAAGTAAACAAATTCCAGTACTTGACTTATTCTTGTTTTTCTGTATTTTAATTTACAACAGTAATAGAAGACCTTGCAAAATTAAAACAGGCAATTATTTTCGTCCATATTTAATTAAATTTTAGTGTAGTGTTTGATTGTGAAATCAGCCTACACCAGCAATTACCTGTAATTTATGGAACTTGTCGATAATTTTCTTATTTTCTTTCAAGAAACTTTTGTCATCGACACAAGGAGCATATCGAGATTTAGCACTTGGATGACCTTTCAGTCTATAGCTACTCTCAAGACGAGTATAGCCACCCTTTTCGTTTTCAGAGTCATCGCCAACAAAGTCATCACTGATTGCTTCTTGGCCTTTATCAGCCTCTTTCGGCTGAGTTTTCTGTACTCCCTCGTCAGTCCTGACTGTCCGATTAACATTTACAAATACTGGTTTGGCGATGTTAAATTCATGAGCAGGCAACTTCAAAAGCGGCAGTATCTCGTCTTCGTTTTCAAGGAGAGAAACAAGGGAAAACACCACAGGCATACTATCATCCACAAGCGTTCTGGCCTCCTCGATTAATTTTGATGTGACATGGAGTATGTTACCAACTGGGAAAAGCTGGTTGGTAGTTGAGAAAAATATAAGCGGGATTTGCTTCGGGTAGCGATTGCCCTTTGGAAACCTTATATCAATACAGTAATGCACACTTAATGTCAGGTCGTCTCTGTTGCTTACTTGCTCCGGTATTGAATGAGGATTACGGCATTTAGCACCAAACTTACAATTGCCTTTCACAAAAAACTTGCACAGTTTAGCATTGTCTTTGCTCGCAGCCTGTTGCTTGATAGCTTTAGAGTCCCTGTTCTTCAGTTGCTTTGTGAAATCTGTCACATACGCCAATTCCAGGGAGATAGACCACACTGTATTAGGAATGATTTCCTTGAATGTATCTCCGTAGATCGACGTAAGAGCCATCATTTCTTCCCTTCGTTGCTCCTTAATTTCTTCCCATTCTAGCTCAGCTTCAGTGAAGTCATTGCCGTTGTTTTCGCCATCTTCGTCACCACATTCTGCTTCAGAAGAGGCCTGTTCAATACCACAGCATTCACAGAGAAGATGCTCCAGCGACGACCCAACATCACCGTTACACTTCCGCAAGGACTCTTCGCACCGATCTTTTGAGAAACCATATCTAGAAGCAAAAATAAACTAAGAAACTAAGAGTCTACTTGGCTACAGAGACAAATGAAAACCCCAGCACCCGTGCCTCAAAACACTTGAACAAAAAAAAAACATTAGATCATAAATTACAGAAACTCAGCACAGTAATCTAACTGTAATGAACGGGAAGTAAATATTTTGGGGAGACGAAACTCTCTATCTCATATATATACCTGAGAAAAAGGAATAGCTTTAACTCCATTCATAGCTCAAAATCAAAATCCTGAATAGCAATCCTTGAACACCAACAAACTTAAATGAAGTCACAATCTCACATGATAAAGTCTTAAAGAAAACTGTCACACGTGGGTGTCTTGAAAACCATAAAATTCGACTTTTTATAAAAAAATCATGCACATTAAACAAAGATCTAATTGTGTCCGAAACCAACAATTACATCCATACCTCATCAGTTTCCTCACAGCATATGTATTGAGAGCCACCTCTGTCACATCCTGTACATGAGATGCTATTGGCAATGCACTAAGCTCCTCCAAAAAGGGGGCAGCACTGCTCTGGGCACCCTGTACAATGAGGTTAGAGGAAGTAGTCCAGTACTGTGACACATCTCTGTGATCCAGTTCATCATATTCCTCACTGATACAACAGAAAAGTCATTTTGCAACCACTGTGCAATTTAAGTGTGAGTTCACAGTAGACAAGCACTCACTGCCACACAAAATTGACACTTTTCATGATGTCCTCCAATTCTCATTGACCAGAAAAGGAATGTTTTTATACCCTTCTGGAGAAATATTCTACTGAATATGCAAACAATAAAACAGTCACACATACACTCTAATATCGTGTGCTTTTTCTGTTCATGGCCATACGATGGTCCATACATTTGTCATAAGATTATGTAGAACCTTTTTGACAAGTCTGGGTATTTAGTGAAATATCTACAGAATTTTAACTCTGACAGTGAAACTATAATGAACATGTTCAAAATTTGCATATTAAAGTGAATCAAGGTATCAGACTAGTTCTGTCTGCGCAACGAGTAGACACCCTATACACATGTTATTACTAGGTCATGTCATGTGATGACGTAAGACTCAGCAGCGTAACTATTCTCAATGCAAATTCATAATTGTTACTTGGAAATATATTTAACTGTCCAATGTCAGTTGATAAAAATCTGCACCAAGATTTTAAACAGAGACCAAACATTAGTCTTATATCCTGTTTGTTGTATCATTGCCTTTGAAATGTGTATTGTAAAAAGGATACTCTACATGAAAATGATACATTATCATTAAAGACTCTTGGAGTCTTGGTGAACAAAATTTCAGCTAACACACCAATATCATATGAAGAGCTCCATTGCAAAACAAGACATCTGGCCAATTTGAATATGAGTGATGCATAACACAGTTTGGGTAAAATGGCTTGTTTTGGAGCATACATCACTGTAGGACATAACTGGTTTCGTGAAAAAATGATTGAAGTACCGAGCAGCCGTGCCGATTGAAGACGTAGTAAGTGGTTCCAAAATTTCAAATTTGGCGGACATATTGCTTTGCAACAAAACTCCTCTCATCAATGTTCTGCTGGAGAAAACTGACCAAAGTATCATACCCGCATAACTCCCCTTCATCACTGTCCGAGTCATGTATCTCCCTTAGCATCTCTTCTACCATGGCTTGATTTTCCTCTGTCATGTACACAGTTTGCATTGCCACTTTGGTAACACTGTGTTTGGGTTTTGGTCTTTGTGTAGCCATGTAGTCACTGGAATATAAAAGAGTTGATGTTCAAATGTGCCATAAGTTTTACCTTACTGTTCAAAAACCTTTTTAATTGGTAGCAATTCTACTTAATCAGTATCCAGAACTGGGGGAAAACAATATCTACCATAAAGCTCTTAACGAGAGCACAAAACTGACTTTAATTGATCCAAGTTTCAAATTCTGATGGGTAAGATGTGTTGTATAGACGAAAATAGTCCACAATTTTTCATTCATGAATATTTTAAGAATTTGCACATTTGTTGTGGATAATTTGAATTATTTTATTGCACAACAGAGGAAATATGATGGCATGATAGTAAAATTTATTGAAAAACCCAATGAAACCCTACTGCCTTCAATCTTTTACAGGTGAACTCAAAGTGGTACTGAGACTTTGTCAACCAAGTGCTTTATCACCATCTAGCCACACAGTACACATCAATATGTCATCGCTACATAAAGATACAGGAATGTCTTCATAACAGAACTGTTCAGTTACCTAGTATCCAGCTGTGGTATAGCATGTTCCAATAATGCGAAGTCATCTCCATCATCAAACAGTCTCGTCCCACCTTTGCGGCTACCCATCCCGCCAGATCCGCTGCCTCTACTATTACCATGACTACCTCTGCCTCTACTGTTACCATGACTACCTCCCCTGGGGCTAGAGTGGTGTCCTCCACGAGGTTTATTAAACCGTCCACCACCTCTGTTGGGCCTTCCACCACGCTTCTTCACACCAAATTGCTTGCTCATCACTAATGTGAGAGTGTAACATCAAATCATCTCCTTGAATGTTAACCGGTAAATCAGATGTGAGCCAGTGCTGAAAAAATCTTAAGATAATTTCACTATTTTCTAATTAGAACAGTGTGGTAAATTGCATAGTAAAGGCTTAAACTCAAGTCGACTATCAAAACCACTGAAATTTTCAGTCTGGACATCAGAGACACAATTCAATACTTTCCACAACAGAACAGTTTATACTCAACCAAAATTTCAGAATTAGAGAACATAATGAAAAGTCTATGTCCATACTGAAGGGGTTTGTATGTAAACTCTTGGAGTCAGTACAGAACTATTGCCAACCATTTAAAATGTCCTAATCTGCTGAGGAAATGATTAATTTCCAATGAGCCTAGACTGGCTGCATTGTTTTTTGATCTTGACACTGGGGAGTAAAATCCCCAGCCCCTGGCAAGTGTCGTCCACACACAGATTTACCTTAGAACAAGTTACACTAGGTTTGAGGGCTGTCTGAACGCTATTTAAACTAGCGCAACTTACCCCACTTGTGACACCTTACTCCACCTTATCGAGGTGCGGTAACTTGTTGTAGGGTAACTGGCGCCACTTGTAATCACTGTGTGGCTGCAAAAGTGGGTTTGGGCAGAAGTAACAATCAGCTGCAGCATGGCTGCAGTTACAAACAGATGGGTTTTCTTTTGTGCATCATGCTCGCATTAGGTGGTCATTGTCACGCACCGAGCAAACAACTTCCACCTTAGTTATCGGATATGTGCAGGTGGGCGCTCCACTTAAACAGTGATAGTGGCTTATAGTGCATGACTGTTGAATGGTCATGCCTCCTTAATACAATAACATGTATGTACATGACACACATTTCTCAGTTCTAGATGATGAACACTGAACAAGTCCAACGCAGAGTGTTGAACTGTAACAGCACTTCAAATGGTGTGTTTCTATGGGTATTTTTAGTATCATAGAAATGGCCCTTAGATGGCGCAGAATGTGTCAAACCTGTCCTAATTGAGAAGGTGGTGCTGTCTCTTTTTGCCAAATTTCATGTAAATAAGCCAAGGAACTCCTAAGATATAGAGGCAAATGAAAAAAAAACAATTGACACACGGAAGCACAGCTATAGTACCATTGATCTGAAACTTGTCGTCTTCTGCTACCATCGGAGCACATCTGTCGAATTTCGCAAAGAACCTTCAAAGGGAATGGCATCATTGCATGCCTCCTATTGGCCGGATTTCGTGAAAATTCACCAAGAAAAAAAGGAAAATGTAAGTAAAATTGCCATTGCCACTAGGGGGCAAAAAACAGAATCTCCACTAGGGGGTGCCAGAGTAGTGAAACCCCTCTGAAAATCAAACTAAGGCTAAGCATGCCAGGGTATATGACATCATACCACCTGCCGCGCACAGTGTTAAAAATGGCGAGTTACCGATTTTGTTAACTGAACAAGGGACTGCTCAAAGAAAAAGTTTGATAACGGGAGTATTTCGTCAAGTTGGAAGGAATTAAATACAAACAGCCTCCAAGGACCAAGGCCCAAGGGCAAGATGTCCCTCTATACGCAAAAGATATTTATAACAATGTGACTTTGATGTTTTAGTCAGTGTGAAGCATAATTCGTCGAAAAGGTTCCGGCATATGACTAAAGCTCCCATAGGAGATCCACCGTCTCTAATGGGCCAGCTAGACAGTAGACTGCTACTCCGACCCAGTTCACGGTTCAGCCTAGCCAGCCAGCTAGCTGTATGAAGAGTGGAAGCTCAACTCGAGAATCAACCTATCACATGGCAAACTTCAAGTAAACTTACAAATTTGTGCAACAACGTGAGCCTAAGACCGAGTCGAGATCGGAAATTAGACCCTGGGCCCCGATAGACAGCCTAACGAAGAGTTATTCTGTCAGCACTCTGCACGAGCCAATGCTCCAGCGCCCTCTATCGAAAGACTGGTTGAAACGCATCTTCACAATCGGAAATCGTTTTGTTGTGGCTTTTCTGAAAACCCGTGAAATTTTTATATTTTTCTCTGTTTATCTGGTTCGTAAGTACATTATATTGCGTCTTATGTGGATAAAACCTCTGCAATACCCAGATAAAATAAGGCAGCCAGTGTTTTGTCGTCTCTTCTAAATTTTAACGTGGCAAAGAAACTAAACCATGCATGTTCAGAATGTTCATGTTCATGCTGCCAGTTGACCTAATCATGTTAAACTTGACGCCGATTTAGTTTTGGCAAGTAGAATATATTACTCCTATGATTGCCCCACTGCGAACCACTTTCGTCCATGAGTAACAGGTCCTTTATTTTGTGCATGCCAAGTGGTTCTTAAAATCAGGGACAGGTATGTTTTAACAATGTCTAAGTCTAAGAGTCAGTACTAGCCAGCCACTGAGCTAGCTGTATGAAGACTATCGTCAAAATACAGCAAGGTACTGCTGTGGGTGAACTTGGAATTCTTCTTAATCTCAAGATCGCGTATGCGTGAACTTGGAATGGAATATTCTTTAAGGCAAAAAGGTGAAATTTTTGTTTGGTGAAAAGAATTTTTGTAATTATTGGCCTCGTGATCAACCATTTTCTCCTTTACCGTAACTTGTGTTGCTGAACCGGAGGAATATGTGAATGGTTAAATCGATTATTGTTTGGTGAAACTGATCGCCCGTTGTCGAAAAGGTTGGTTAAAATCGACATTATTTTATTCAAATGCAACTTGATTTAGTGCAGTGCAAATTTTTATGAACATGAACGTGATTACTTGATTGAATTTGTCAAGTTGCCTCGCGTATTCCAAGTTCACTCAACACTCACTTCTGCTTAATCTTGAGATTAAGCAGGATTCCAAGTTCACGTACAGCAGCTACCACTGTGTGTTCTTCCATAGACCACGAAATTGCAGACAGCCAGTGTAGTTCTACTCGTCACCTCGCCGTGAAACTTGTTTCAACATGTATTTAGCTAAAGACCGTACGGGGTGCGTGCAAAATCTGGGAGTCGACCAAATTGCTCGATCACCTTGCCCGTTACAACCGTTTAAGTGAAAAACAATGCAGCAAACGTCATTTTCTTGCTCATTCTCGACCTTTTGCAACAATGAAAAGTATGTTGTCATTTTGAAAACAGTACGCTCGTGTCACGCGCACACGCCATTTCCTAATTTTTTGTGACAACTTCGCAGCAGCAAAATTTGTTCTGAAATTCGGTTTTTCGGTATCGAAATTCTAAAAACTTAGAAACCAGTTCCAGTAATTTGTTGTGACGTGTACGCAACCTCGTGAAAGAACAGCAGTTGATTGAAGAATCGGCGAAAAAAGAAACTGACCAACTGGTGACGCAATCATGGTGCCGAAAGCCAATGCAGAAGACCACTTCACAACTTTAGCAGCAGAATAACGGTAGAACGCCATTTTTTTCCAACACCGTTAAATAATTAGTATATTGAAGGAAGACTAGTTTTTAATGACACTAATTTTGTGTCAGATTTTACTACCACTTTTTTACCCATATGGGCGCAAGCTGTGTATTTAGTATTCAGCTTTGTACCAAGGCTAGGACAATACCACCACCTGAACTGGACCAGGGCTGCTGGCACATCAGACCTATACTTTTTGTTAAAATGTTCGTTGGCAGCAGGTGTCACGAACCATGGAGATTCCCGAACACTCTTGCGCATGCAGTGTCAACTTTTCGGTAATACTCGAATACAAGGGCCCCTGATTTGCTAACCAGTTACTCCCCATGGGTGGCGCACGATAGGGGGCTGAGGGGCTATAGCCCCCCTTTTTTCAGTGCTGTGCCATCCATGGTCTATGGGCGGTGCACCACGGGTCTGGGGGGCTATAGCCCTCCACTTTTTTCAGTGCTGCTCCGCCCGGTTTCCCTCATTATTCATTGGTAGTAAATTCATGGACCCACCTATCCGACTAGTACCAACTTTTATCTCCATTTGAGTTAATGTGGGGAATCTTCATTTGAGTAAGTCAGTATTTGACAGAATCATTTATTGGAGTGACTTCTATTTGCATCAAATTAATTTTTAAGTTATATGAAAAAGTCCTGCTTGCTGAACTGTGCTGTTTTCCATTAAGGTGTACTTCAAGCTGATTTTCTAAATACTAGGAAACTTATTTACCATGGAAACCTTACTTACTCTGACTCAATGAATCAAACCAGTGACCCCTGAAAAAACAAAATCCAATTGCCCATTAGCATTTGTGAGCGATTAAGGTGCATGCTTTTATTTGAGTACATTACACCTAGAACCAGACCATTTACAACACTCTAAGTCATCATACGTGACAGGGAGCACCATCTGGTATCTGCAACATTGATGGTGTCCTGAAATTTCCCTTCAGTGACATTGCATGGGGTTAGGTGGTGGCATGTCCTGATATGCCATATACACCTGAGTGAATATTTTTTGCAAATAACGCATCACCTTGGCTAAACTACTGTACCAAAGCAAAAGACCGTGTCTAATTTCCAGAAGACTTAGAAATTGAAAATGATGTGAATTAAAATTTCTACTACCTGATGAAGAGTGATTGTTGAAAGTTCAGACATGCCACTAAATACTGCGATTGGGCTACGCTTATCTATACCCGTTTGACGAAAAGAAAGCGTTTGCTTTGTCAGGCATTGCAACTACCAAAGGTAGGTTTTTTTGATTTGCAAAATTAAGACCAAATTGTTTTCTACTAAGCTTTGATCTTAAACTGCCTGCAATTGTAAGTATTTACAGACTGTTGTAATTGTGTCTAGCCGTGTGGTTGGGTTGTTGATGGTCGTGGGTATTGACAGAACCACTGGGAACTAGCAATAACTTTTGAATGAAAGTGGCTAAAACCCTAAAGCCCAACAAATTCACACTGATCTGTCAATAGACTTTGTTCTATTTTGATTTGCTTTGGTCCTTTACACTTGCGATTAAGTTTAATTCAATTGTGTTACTAAATTCAATTTACTTGGCCATACGTTAAAAAGTGTCTTTGTTTTAACTGGGATTCCATGAAATGTCACATGTTATCATTGCAACAAAGATGATAGATTGCAACCATTGTTGATATCTGATATCTGGGGAACACTTCAAAATTTGACAATATGCATGCTCTCCAAATCTGATAGTTAGCGTATCTGACGGCACCATTGATTGAGTTTAACCCTTAGCCATAGGTATGAGCCAAAGACTGTATTCAGAACACATTTGTACCATTTAGTTCATTGTTTGGTCAGTGATTGCTTTACACTGTGTTAAATGTGATGCTTTGATTTTCAGTGAAACGTTGTCTTTGAGTTGGTATTATGACCAACTTTGCTTGAGGTCGTGCCAAGTGGACATCAACCACAATGAGGCTAAAGAAAGGGTGGTTAATCCTACTCACCTCTTCCGTCTGTGTCTACCTATTTATACGGATGGAGTTTTTTGCAACCAGTCATTACCGACCACTGAGTGTGTTACAGGATGCTGAGAGTGAGTCATACCGACTCCTGAAACTGTTTAATGCCAAGAACTATATGTGCAATAGTTCCTTCATCGTCGGCAACCGGTCAATGGCCTTTCCACTGTGCACTGACAATAATTCAGGCATAATTCTGGATCAGTCACACCATGGAGTTGTGTATTCCATCGGGTATGTAAGATTTTCAAATTGTAGACTTATTAGTGTGGATTAGCCTGAGTCAGCTCAGGGCTTTATCAACTTGAAAAATGTGCATTATAAGGAATTGGGCTTGAACCGTGGAGTGATGACAAACCATTGTTTTTTTAACAAACTGAAGTCCTTGCTATATACATGAGCAATAAATGGACTGGGCTTTAAAAAGGCGTTGAAATGTCATTTCGTCTTTGTGGTCTACCTGTGTGTTGGAAAATATTCTTTTTCCTTAATAGTACAGTAATTCACTTATTTCGCACAAAAATAAGTTTACCAAAATGGCAATTCATTTTGTTTCAAAGGCTGATTACCTTTTTGCAATTTTAGGAAAGGCTATTTCAACATTTTTACACGTGACAAATCATGCATGTAATAGACTAAAATGTTTTTAATTTTTACTCTTGTGGAGTGGAGAAATTTAACAATTAGAAGGTTTATTTGTCAGCCATATTGCGCTAAATAAGTGAGGAATTACTGTTCTGCTTGTTCTTGGCAATTAACTAAAAATGATGGAAATTGATCATCGATATATGTAATTTGAAATTGCAATGTGTGATAAGGAATTTATGTTCCCCACAATTGAATTCCTAAATGTGCCACATTCGCTCAGGGCTGTTCCAGCAAAATCTGTATGGGAGGGGGGGAAGGCACTTTTATTTCATACCCACCGCCCATATTTTTCATTTATTTCTCCAACCCATGACCCATAATTTTTTATTTACTTTTAGTAGATTAAAATATAAAATCCAACACTTGCAAACAAATTGCAACCAGGAGGACCTGTTAAGAACTTAGATGATTGACAGACAAGAACTAGGTGTCTTGTCCAATATTGTCAAAAACTAAAAGTAGCCTGTGTGCAATACTTTTGGCAGCCACCAGGTGTCTCTGTTCACCATGNTTAATTTTTACTCTTGTGGAGTGGAGAAATTTAACAATTAGAAGGTTTATTTGTCAGCCATATTGCGCTAAATAAGTGAGGAATTACTGTTCTGCTTGTTCTTGGCAATTAACTAAAAATGATGGAAATTGATCATCGATATATGTAATTTGAAATTGCAATGTGTGATAAGGAATTTATGTTCCCCACAATTGAATTCCTAAATGTGCCACATTCGCTCTGACAGCCTTTGTGCTAAATGTACTTGCAGTTGCATTATCTTAAGTGCATTTGGCCTGCCTTGTTACATGGTGTACTTGAGCAGTAGTGCACAGCCTTATTTAAGCAATAAAGACATTGTTAATGATCACAAGTTGGGATCCATTCAAATGCGTCACAAGTGCTAGTGAACAGGTCATGGCGATACAATGACACTGGTCATGGAAAATAATTATGCAATTTTAGCCATTCATTTGTTGTTCTATTGTGACATTTTCAGTATGAAAAACATTTTTTAAGGTTTTTATAATATTCTCTGGTCAGTGCAGGTGTGGAAATTGAACTAGTTGTTATGCATCATTGCTGCACAAATCAAATTGTTTTATAGGGTACATGATCTTATTACTGTTGCTCTTGTACATTTCAGACTTGGTCCAGAGGACGGCTTTGATCTTGAGCATACACTTGCAGCCAATTTCAGTTTTCCAGTGTTCATCATTACACATTTCATGTTGCCCAGTTATTTTTTCATTGGCAACAATACATTTTTTGTGCCAGCAAGGATCGTGCCCAATGATTACGCGGACTTCAGTAGGAACTCATATTCACAGCATACTCTCAATGACATTATCTCAATGCTGAAGCACAAACACATCGACATCATTAAGATCTGGTCAGTGGCCTCTGGTGTTGAAATGTGGGAACTCATTTATTACATGATCAGGGATGGATTGCTGTCTAGTGTCAAGCAGTTCCACTTTCATATTCACATCAGTAAGTGTATTTTATGAATTTACGTGACATGTGCAGCTGTGTTTCATCCTCAATTTATGTAGTAAAAGATTTAAATTAAAACTAGAATTAAAAGCACTCATGTCTCAGTGACTGCTCATCTCAGGAGAAATTCTGTTGCCACACTTATTGTGACTAGCAAACCCTACATTGTCTTGTGCCAGAATGCCCTTGCTCAAGTTAGCGCCTCCTCCATCACTATGGGCTTTCCTAATTTAAACAAGCTCGGTGTTAAACAAGTATTGTAACGGTGACAAATTCTACGATTTTGTCTCACTGGAGATTTCTTTGCACTTTGGTTGTGCACCCTGAGGGAAGGGGTTTGAACCCCTTGAGCCCCCTTTGTAGATCTGTAACTGGGTAGCACCTGTGTGCATGAGAGTGTTCACAATCCCATTGTATCCCATACTCTATTCTTTTTCGGATACAATAGAGGACTAAGCTCTTGTACACCTGTGTGCATGAGTGTGTTGGCAATACCATTGTCGGGGCTCGGAATTTCTCTCTTTTAAGAGGATTCCTTCTTTTTTGTTTTGATTTCCTCTTATTTGATTTCCAGTTTCTTCTTTTTTGTCTCTTTTTTATCATTATCAAACAAGCCTATTTATTTGTGGAGCGATAAATCGCCTGGAAAGTTTTCCTCTTTTTTGTCATGGTCGTATCCCACACCCTGCTTTCTTTTGTATACTATAGAGGAGGACCTCCTGTACACTTTTGTGAATTCAATGTGTTCACAATCCTATTGTATGCCGTATTCTGCTTCTTTTCAGATACAATAGAAGAGGACCTTCTCTACAACTGGTATCGCACACTCTACAACCTGTTTTACCAGGCTAGGTTTGCTCTCTACCATGTGTCTGCCAGCAGTCCACTGTGTCTGCAGGTCACCCTCATGGAGTCCTGTTCTTATTACCTGTCCTGGATCAAGGATCCAGGTCTTAGCACATTCCTCATGCACCCACCAGCTGGACTAGGTAGGGGTCCAATTTTATATCCTCACACTTGATGAGGGTTCTGTCCTACTTAGATAATTTTGGGACCATAGGCTTAAGGATAAATACATTCTTAAGATTTATGGTTCAGGTTTATTTTACGGGAAGCTTAATGCTGTCCTGCTTGGATGATGGCAGCATACAGGCTCATAGGTTGTGTTTTTGGACAAACACAATAATATATCCTTGTGAGCTCTGCCTTTTTCTGTCAAAATTTTAATGGGCAGCCGAAATGTAAAATTAATAGGCATGGTCACATTCAGCCAGTTTCATCTGTATATGAGAAATACCTTTTCTCTTCTGATCATAATACATACCTGGATATTACATCAGCACCTTCATTTGGTTGGAAAATGAAACTCAATCCTGAGTCATCTGTTTAACAAATCCTAGCACCCTCTCCTGAGCAAGCACTAAGTAAAACTTCATGCCCGCTTTGTGTGCACAGATGCTGTAGTTCCCGCTTTTGGACTGATGAGGAATCTTGTTTCCTTGTCAAGCACATCCATATTCAACCAGAGAAATGCTATTCCAAATCATTTGTGAATAATTATTTGCTTGTAGTGTCTATGACTATGATGCAGTGCCCTTGTCTGATTTCAGGCAACGATGAAACGGTCATTCATAGCATGTGCACATATTATTATACAACTAGCTCCTTCTGTTGAACTTGATTTCTTACCAGATCCCTTATCATGTGTGTTTGAGCAGGAAAATGAAACTTAGTCTCTAATCAATTTTTGTTGCGCACATGATTTACATTCAACCAGCGGCTCCCTCTGTTGAACAGGAAGTGAAAAACTGGAGATGGAGCGCTTGCTGGACTTCATTCAAAGTAAACGTGTTTGGTGTCACAAGTTGTACGAGGTTGAACAATGGACGGACAACCGACTACTGGTTATGACTCCAGTTCCACCGAGCTGGCTTGTGTGTATTGATGACTTCTATAAGCACAAGTGCATTGTCTACAGTTTTAGGTATGTGCAAGCGAGTAGTGTTGGAATTTGTGTGGGGTTGTCAGCAAGAGGCAGCATTCATGACATACTCTTGAAAGAGATGCATTGATTTTACAAATCTTTGTTCTAACTTATAAATGTTTTATTTGATGCCTCCTGCTTTCAGAGGCTCAGAAATCTCTAACTCTAAACTGAGATAAACACAACTTCTAAATTACTTCGTAATGCCAAACATGCTTCCTATGAACTTCATCTCAGACATAGCAGATATGGACATGTAACCTAGAAGCTCTAAAAAGATGAGTTTAATATTATGGTAATTGTCAATATGTGGGAAGTTCTTTCACATTTCATCAAATAATTTTGAACTGAGTGTTTGTTTTTTGTCTATTAAATATGGTCACACTATCATTTTAATCGTGTGACCATCATTTTGGTGAAAATTGTTATTTTTAGTTAGAACACAAATTTCTTAAAAAAGAAAACTGCATTCTTGAACTATGTTCTTCACTGTCAGTACGCAGAGAACTATACTTTTGAGTTAATCTCAAATAGTTCTTTGTCAGTACACAAACAACCATGCTTCCAAATAGCAGATATGTCTGATAGGAAAAGTTCAGTTGTATGAAAAGGCCAGTTAAAAGGCTGAATGAAGACTGAGTTGATCCCAAATAAGGACCAGTAGCTGATAGATTATATTTCATTACCTTCTCATATTCCTACATTTAATGTAATGTTGCCTTCACACTGCAAGGCAGCTTCTGTGTCAATGACCGAAAAATGAAGTTCGTATGTCAATACTGTCAACTAAACCATTTTGAACCAATTGTCTGCTGAATTTTGTTATACATCTTCAATTATTAAAAACTTTAAAACACCAACTTGATTATTAACATGAGCGGACATCAGTACCATTAGCTATGTGGCCCAGATGATAAGTTGAGGGCAAGTCCTAATTCTACAATCAAATATTAATAAAAAATATTTTTTATTGCAATAGTAATGATTTGAACTCATATTCACATTTTAACATGTATTTACACTTTGAACATGTGTTCATATTTTGAAGGTGTTCTGATTTTGTTATTTAATAGGATAGTCATGTTTACTTACTGGTTTCAAATTTGCATCCGAAACTTAACACACACAAGTCCTGTTTTCCTGAATGGCAGGAGTTGTCAAATACAAAATAGATACCATTTCATTCATGTTTTTACCATCCTTAAAGAAATATTGAGGGTTTTAGGATGTTGATGTACATCCTCAACAATCTTGAATAGTCAACATCCTAATGGTGACTTCGTGCAAAAGGCAAATCCGCATATTTTCAGTTGCAGACCACCAATTACGTGTCGTATTTGGAATTATTCTGAATTTATATCTTAGACACAACAAATGGTTTAATATTAGAAATTCAATTCGTACAGTACGTCTGTCCATCACTCTCACGCAATCTACGGTGAATTTTCTAAGATCTAAAAAGTTGTATTGGTGTACTCCACAAACATTCCACTAAATCACATGAAACAAAAGGTGCAACATCAGTAATAGTTGTTTCTTTGATGTACACCATAAACTGGATTTTTCCATTGAAGGCTCCATTAGTGCATAGACTCTTGGAATATTTAAACTTTATTTCAATTAAGGAGTACTACCGGTAACATAATTTGTGCTTTAAGCTAGTAAAAAAACACGAAGGTACCCTTCAATTTTAAGACAGACTAGTGCTCACTGCTACAGTATAATGCTCATACCTGTTTCTAGCTCAAGCAGTCATCAACGTTTCCTGGAAAGGGCAATAAAAAGTGACCTCCTTGAGGACAAGTCATGTGATGTCCGCCATTTTGTTCCGGGATACAGCACGGCTGACCCAACCTCTCCAACATTAACAGTTAGCTCACTGGTATCAGATGACAAGTAAGTCTGTAGCTTGTCTAATCAATGAATCATTTATATAAAATAAGAGATACATTTTGTTGAAACTTGACTAGTGTATGTCATTCTTAGTATTTTCTGCCAATTCCTAAACCGAGGAGCTTAGTTCTTATTCATCCCAAAGCAGAGGGTTATGGGAACTAGTCTCTTCATTCCAGGTAAGTATTTGCTACTACATGTTGGTGACATAATTTCCAATCAAATGTCACCAGTACAATTCTGTAGTTTTAAGTGTGTAGTGACGTTTCAACTCCATGTGACACTTCTGCGGATGCTATTTGTTCAAAGATCAATCATGTTGAGGGCGCTGGCAGATGATATCATTCCCTGTCAACATTTTTTATCTAGGAAGCGATTGGATGTGTCTACAGTTGTTAGGGAACTTTCCTTACAAAGTCATGTGAGCGTGGTTGAAATCAACCTGCCAAGTCACCTGGAGTGGAGCCTGCTGCAAACCCTGTTGGATGGTGGAGCCCTTGTGGTCAGTTGAGTTGGGCTTTGTAGATGGCACAAGTATCGAATGTGACTAATGTGCACTTTACTTATTTTATTTGCTCATTTCAGTTTGTTGTCAGTTCAGTAATAATTTTAAAAACTGAATACGAAATTGTTAATAATGTTTTGTTAGAAAATACAGCTGTAAAGGCTATTTTTGAAAACCCTTGTTCGTAGATCACCAGTGATTAAGCAAAAAATGATTTTTACCTGTTGATGAGTAACTCATATCATGCTTCATTCAGCTTTGCAAACTGTCAGCAGTCGATCAGTCTTTGACAACCAAATTATTTGATGGTACAGCTGGCATGCCACAACACCACCTTTGGGATAAAACTGCACTCTTCCCATTGGCCAAAGTGACCTCACAGTCCAGACTGATGTTTGCTCCATTATAATCATTTTTTTCAGAACGCAAGTCAGGTTCTGATGAAGATAACTCTCACAGATTCTCAGTATGGCCTGCACCCCAAGGTTCTGCGGCATGAGTTTAGTCAGCTAAAGCAACTGGAAAAGCAGGGCTTCCATGTTTTCTACTCAAGTCCTTGTACTGATTCCATATCTGCCACCAAACAAAAAAAGGAGATGAGTGACTGTTATCAACTGGGGTTCACTCGCACTGAGACGATTTACAACCGCCACTGACTTGAGAAGTTAACCATGGATGTAGTGATTATTCACTTGGAAAAGTTGCTTTCATTTGACTTCTTTCAGAAAAAAGACGTCCAACCGTGCCAGTTGGGTTTTACATCGAAGTGATTTACACCTGCTATCTACTTCAGCATTATATTAGGACACATTTGTTTTAATCTGATTGGGGTGCAAATACAGATTTAGGGGTAGGGGTCAGTGGGGAGTTTGGGCCTGATCATGATAGAAATGGCCCGTACATGCCGTTTTGAGGGTTGTTGTGAAGTTCTTTGGCTTGCGGCATCCTAAATCCATCAGTGGTGTGTTTCATACATGTATGTGGATGTGATACTCGGTGATGCAAAAATATTGAGCGTGTCCAGCTTCATGTTCACGATTCTACAATGTTGCATGAGTGAAAAGTCATTAATAGTCAGTTGTCATCCATTTTGAGAATTGTTTATCCACTGTTCAAATACCGACCATTAAAGGGCTCTCAAAATCCGGCACTGCTGTAAGTGGCTATTACCAAAAAGTCTCTGATATGTCAGTGCTCTGCTTCAGGTTAATATGTTGTTTCGTTTTTGTTATGAAATCTATCGGAGCACAGGTGTATTGTTAGTTCTTCGCAATTGTAAGAATTTTCAGTGTACAGAGTAGGTAATCTCTGTTCCTCACATAACTCAAGGGTTTTGTCATTAACAATTTGTAATGAATAGAATTTGTTTTCTCGTGATCTATTTTTCTTTTCTCATACATGGCAGTTCCTTTTTTTGGGAGCTGACAGTTCTTTCCTCACAAACCATGGCATATCGCTCTTTGATGCAAATGAAGTATGAATGACCATTTTCTTAGCACATAAAACCAGCAGTTTAAATACTTCAATTGCCTACAGTTGTGGAACTACACCCTTCACTGAATTGTGTACAATTGGGGACTGTATGTTTCGTTGTTGTGCAACTGTTTGACTTATAGCCGAGACATGTACATACTATTATTCAAATCTTTAGGTATGCAAAAATCGTCTAAGTGTACTTTACTATTTGGGGATTGGATTATAGAGTTTTCCAACTTCAGGCAGCAATTAAATTCATTGAATTATCTCCAATTCTTATAAGATTAGCGTCTAATTGTCAAACTCATCTACGAATCTATCGATGTTCGTAGATAAATAAACAAGTAAATCAGAAACCAACTAATTTGTTTATCAAACAGGAATGTTATGCGCAATTTTCGCATGCATGCTCGCAGACTGTTAACGGGTAGCCGGAGAATTTGGGAGATGGGGTATTCGTATTAAAGTGCGTTTTCAGAGGTACCTATAACGGTTCACAATGTAAAATTGAACTTCACTGACAAAAAAAACCGTTGAAATCTTTGTTTATGATTGCGAGAGTTCTTAAAGTACTTTCGACAAGTACACGATCATTACAAATAGTAGCTTAGACAGCAGTGTTTTCCACAAGTGGGAATTCCTTACAAACAACTCATAGAAACCATCTTCAAAAGAGATACTATTCTTGTGACACTACTTGAAACAGTAACATTATTTTATAACTAACCATCGGAAATATTCCTTTTGCGTAATTCACAAGTAGTGGTCTTCATGCTCTTCAAAATTCCATACTTTCGATCATGGCGGCAGCCCTACTGTATTTTTTCAAATTTTTGGTTGTTTGGGTCAAATGGCTGTGCTGTGCAATGTTTTGTGTTTTTGATGAATTTTTAATCTCAACTTCCCCCGTGAATACATGGCAGCGTCGGATTTTTCTATATTATGGTTATGGCCATGGATTTAGAATGTCTATATGTGTAGCACGCTATTCTGTATTTATGGTCATGACCATGGATATAGAGTGTCTACCCTATGTACCACTATTCTATATTGATGGTCGTGACCATGGATTTATAGTGTCTATATATTTAGTGCACTAGTCTATATTATGGTCATGAACACGGATTTAGATTGACTATATTGTGTAGCGAGCTACGACAATTACTGTAACCATAAAATACATTAGAGCCTGTACTTAGTCTAACAAGTGGGTGAGACGAACTCTTTATAAAATATTTTTTCTATTTGGATTTGATATGTCTTACAATTTAAAGCTTGTAATGCACCAAGGCCAGTCAATGAATTTATGTTGTGTTTATTGAAATACCTTAAGGCAATCTTTAGTTTTAGCGTAGCGTTTTAAGACAAATGTTCATATTGACATCATTCAGCATTTAATTCCAAAATTCAACGCGCTAACGCCACGAACTTTTTGAGTTTGATATATCTAACCCCCCTTTTGTTGCAAAAACTAACTACACATGGTTTCTAGAACGTTCTAATGTTTCAATTTACGTTTAGCAACTATATGAGACGAAACGTGATAAAAGTACAGAAATTCATAAGCAGTAATAGAATGGCTGCAAGAAGCCGGGATTGTACGGGAACCATCTAGTACAACACTTTGGGGCGGCAGGTGGCACCAGTGGATTATTAATTAAAATGCGTTTGCCTGACTTACTTGAATGAATTTATGTAATATTTCTGATGCTAAAATGTTTAGTTTCGATCATCACGAATTCATGAGTCACCTCTCCCTACCCCCTCCTCCCCCCGGAGATGGTTCCGCACGAGGCAAATCTCCCTCCACCTTAGCTAAATGTACGTCCCTCATGATGTACACATAAGTCTGTGCCCCGACTGTTGCATACTGCTGTATGCATTATACATTGCTCCTTGCTAGTTCAAAGGCTTAGTTTTGCCCCTTATATTTACCGTCAATCTTAATGAACGTGTACGTAACAAAATAGACACTGTGTACTGTTCGTCTTCTTCACTGTCTTAATCATATTCTCTAAACTTAGAATAAGTAATGCTTGTGTAAGTCTTGCACCTCCATTTTGGTTGATATGAATTCTAATGAGACTGATCATCGTTCACATATATCAGTCTGATCATCGTTTACAGCATTATTCTTAGGATTGTTTTCGGTCAGTGACAAGAATTCGTATAAATTACTAGGGCTGATGAAACAACTTAGATCTTATATTACACCATTCGTTAATATTAGTTCTTATCAACATCTTATAACATGTCATATCATTCTTAGAAATACACTAATTGATCTATTTTAAAGAATCATTTGTAATAAATTTTATCGACCATAATTGATTGTGTACACCTGTCGTTCACGCGCAGACATAGTGCCTGTGCACACCTGTCGTGCACGCGCAGATATAGTGCCTGTGTACAAATGTGCACGCGCAGATCAGTATAGTGGCTGTGTACACTTGTCCTGTACGCGCAGATATACATGTATATAGAGGGACAGAGGGACATTTACCCCGAACTGCTCCACCGAGAGAGGGCACCGTCTGAAATGGGACAGCTTAAAATGAAAGGCTAAACATCATTAAGCTTGAAAAAAGTGACAGTTCATTCCACCGTCGTGTGGTCCCAAAACGTACAGGGAGTGACCTCCTTCAACATGAAAGCACATTTCACAAAAAACAGGAAAATAGAGGCAATCGATTTCAACATTGGGCCCTCTCTCCGTGAGGGGCCCCGTAAGAATTTGTCAATAAAAACACAAAAAGTTAGCCTCTTGAATGTCATCAATGGCCTCCTTCAAGGACGGGGCTCCTAAATATGAAAATATCTATATTTTCAATTATCAGGAAATGCGCAGCAATTGATGTTATCTGTCAGGTCATCAATTTTTCTCAAGTGATATACAGTTACGAGAAAAAATAAAGGGAAAGTTGTCTCCGTTATCCCTTTCCCGAGAGGGGCCTCTGGAAAAATATAGTTTTGCATTCGCAAAAATTGACTTATTGAATTAAAATCCAATAAATTAGCTTCGCTTTACAAATTTTCTTGATTTTTCGAAATATATGTGTGCGTTTAGACGACTTGTGCTGCAAAGGCGAATACCCTAACGACAGTGTCCTGGTCAGGGTTCTCAAAAGGTAAACCATGCACTGATGCTGATTTGTTAAATGTTCTCTTGAATTTTCTCTCGTATCTGTTTTTCGCAGTCCCCGGCACCTCGCCTATGTCGGCGTCCACGGTTTAACACAGACGCCTAAAAAAGTTTTTTGGGGGGGCCGTTCCCCTCCCCCCCGCTTCCTACGGCCCTGTACAAGTATTTTGGCACTGCATTCTTATCACCTGTTCATGGTCATGCACAGAGCGACATCCGTCCTTGCGCTAGTTACATGTGTGGGCGATTCGATTCAAAGTGGAATGTTGCACTAGTTAAAGTTATTCTGAGTTAAGTCTGTGTGTTGGGCGGGACTTTTGTTTGGTGATTAGGCAACAGAAGCGGTTGTCAGTGAAACCGTCGCGACAACATTCTTTTCCGTCCATTGTAGACCCTGCACACTATAATTAAAAATTAAATTCGTCATTGAAAATTGATCGTTTCCATGTTTGATCGACAACATGCGGTTAACTACAATAAAGAAACATAACGTGTATTGCAACGATTGTCTTTTAGCCGTCCCAACAGGAGGGATCTTAAGAGCCATTCTACGAGAAAATCAAAAGAAATAAAAAAATCACTCTAAGGGTCATCTTCAAGATTCAGCTTAAACTGTGATTATGGTGTGGCTCTCATACGGTGTAGCTCTCATACGGTGTGGCTCTGATACAAGAATTGTCAATTCTGCCCTAACTGGCCTCTTAGTCTTTACCTATAGGACATCAAATTAAGGTTTACGAAAAAAATGACACGTCAGTTTTTGCAATTTTGCAATCCGGTAGATTGCATGCAATGAGAGAAAACACGCACATAATGTGATTATCAGGTGGACATAAGCATGTACGCACCCAAGGGGGGCTCGAACGAGTCCCCCATTTGGCGAAGTGGGCAAAAAGGTCCGCCACAGAGAAACAAAAAGTCCCAGAAAGCGAGACAAAGTCCACCAAAAAAGCGCAGACGCACAGTTCATAGTCCTGCCGCCTTTTAGTCAGCAAAAGGTCCAGATCGTGAGAAATTCGAGCCCCCCATATTAAAGACTGGATGCGCGCATGATAAGGCCCAAATAAAATTGATGTTAATAATTTCGCTGCATTCATCACGTGACAGGAGAGATAAATCCGGAAGCACTTTTTGGTAGTGTTGAAAGTGGGTGTCAATCAAGTGTTCATACAAGCCACTTTGCCGTTGCCTACTTGGCATTTGCTGAAGATAAGTTCAGAGGTGATCTCTGATCGGTGTAAGGAAGAATTAACTGTTTGTTATTTCCTCAGAACAAGCTTGTAAAATAGCAAGTGTCAAAAGTTCTACAAACATTTCTTGTTTGATGAAGGAACAGTTGGAGACCAATTTAATATTGCCAAGTGACCTAAACCAATTTTGACAGAAAGCACTCGTCAATTTATATTGCCACTTGAAATCAGTATTTTCAAAAAACAAAATACAGTTTGGGTTTTCAGTTCAGGCTCCAGTCATTCTCTTTATCAAATCCATGAGCAATGGATAAAGTATCTTGACGATGTTTCGCTGGGACTCTTTGTCTCTTTCTCCGTTCTACATAGTCCCAGTCTTCATTTATCTGACCAGCTATTCTTCTGAAAAAGTCAACTATTTCCGACTTGAAAAACGCAAAGCACCAAAATCCAAAGACGCAACTTATGACTTCTGATTTTATTCGTTGATATAAAACAGACAAAAAATACTGCGCCATCTCTCTAAAAACCTAAGCATGGAGTATAGTACTACTCATTGACCTAAGGACAGCAGTTTCCCTGTTTAAAGTGGAGTTCACCACAGTGAAAGCGGCTGATCTCTCTTCGACGTTTAGAAGATGCACATGGTTTTGAGCGACAGAACACTCATTTAAAACATCCTTTTTGATTGGATCAACTAGCTATATAATTGAAGATATTAGCCTTGATCCAAGTCTGGAACTACACCGGCCGGTTGCACTTGGAGGAAAGATCCATCTTGATCACAACTCGTAGTGGTTTGCGATCTAAATAAACCTTAATTAGTGCCAATATAAACCACGTGAAGGTTCAGCTACCACCTTAGCATGCGCGCACCCAGGGGGAGGGGCTCGAACGAGCCCGCCCACTTGGCGAAGAGGGCAAAAAAGGTCCGTCTCAGAGAAACAAAAATTTCGAGAAAACGAGACAAAATTCCACTAAAAAGGCAGGAATTCCGGCGGCGCGAATGCACCTCTGAGCGTTGACCCCGTTTTTTAGTACCGCCCCTACTTTTGTTTTTTAGTAAAAGGTACACATTCTCAAAAATTCGAGCCCCCCTATATTTCAGGCTGGGTGCGCGCATGCTTTCTCGCAAGGTTAGACCTGGTAATAAACTGAGCCCTTATTCATGTATGTAACTTTTACAGATTTGGCGTTTGATGACTCTGGTTATCGATCCTGCTAAGGTGTTTTGATCCTAAATCTGATTGTGTTCTGGAATGAATTTGGTCTCAACGAAGTTGGCGATGTTTTCGTCGCAAACTAGTCGTTACTAATCATTTCACGTGATGTAGTAGTACACTTGAAAGGCTTACTTAGAAGTCAAAAGAACAACGACTAAGCAATCTACAATCGATTGTATAGAAATTTCTTAACACAATTAAAAGCTGCTTTAAACCCTTCTTTGCCACGTCACCCTCTTAAAACTCATTCATTTCAACTTGTTTCTTGCTCAGAACAGAATTGATTTCAGGGATCCCTGTGGGCAAAGACTGGCTGACAGCTTTTGATTATCTCGGCGCAGAAAATCATCAGTTTGATTTTAAGTATAATAATCTAACCAACTGTCTGTGATCACTTTTAAACTGAGTAAAGACTAATTTATATTGTACTTGTTTTATCAGGGCAAGTGGCCTAAATCAAAGTTTATTTTTGACCGAGTGGATTTCAGCATATATCTCATAGCCCGGTGGAGCGTTTTTAAGTGGGGAAGCGCTGAAACATCAGGTTATTATATGATAACAAATTTAAAGTAATCGTCTGAGTGGTTAAATTACATTCGTGGTAAATATGATCATTCATATTTACCACGGAGGGATTATTGAAACCCATCATTCTGTATGTCGTAAATTTAAAATATTCCAAATTCAAAGATTACGACTTAGAAAATATATTTACATTGCGAAAAATCACAAACATCGTTTCTGCTATTTGAACAACGTACACACCGAATGGCAATCTCTGAGTGGAGTCTCTAAAGCTCTTTAAGAGATGGAGGAGTCCCCTCCTGAATTATCAAATCTCTTAGGCAGAAAAGAGTCAGACGTCGGCGTACGAAGACGATTAAATAAAAGAACACCCAACACTCCCAAGATAAGACCGGCTACTACCATCGACACCCCGACAGCTGCCATGGCACCTGAAAAACAAGTTCATTGGTGAAGTCACTAACTTAGGCCTACTGAACGGCGAACAAAGGGCGCCTCAACGGAGTCCTTGGGATACTGTACTGCCGTGATGTCACCTGTCTCATTGGCTGTTTTGAACAACCCTTAATATCTCCGGACATCAGGGCAATGCATTCGTCTTTTAACGAAAAATTAACCCAACAGTCGTATTTCTGGCATACACGCAGTCAAATTTCCAAGATGGCTAAAATGGCGGTTGAACAACGTGGTACAAAAGTTCGTCTTCAGAACAACTAAAATTGCTTAATATACGGCATGAGGATGTTAAGAATGTAGGTTTGAAACATTCTCTTTGGTACACGACCCCTGTTCTGACCCTATGACAAAATCTCACCTGCGGAATATCCATTATTGAACACCCCTCCTGGCGGAGGTTTACCACACATTGGCTTTCGTGCATCACCAGAGAGAACAGTGAATGAGACAGGCTAGAAATATTAAAAACGTTGGTCAAAGCGAATGCAAAGAGCAAAAACATTTTGTGGAAAAGATAACTAAACCCAAGCCGGTCTCAGTTTACGGTTTAAAATGACGTCGAAAAATCAAACGAATCAACACAGAATTACCAGTCACATTAAAAATACTCTTAGCCACCGTTCTTGATGTATTCCTCTGCACCAGCGTCTTTAAAAAACCCAAAGAGGGACACTATCGACAAGAAAAGTTATTTTCCGAAATCAGCGTCCGCACGGATTAGAATCAAGCCTGCAACGGCTCGTGGTCGCAGTCAAATGCTCTGCTGGCGGAGCAAACCCAATCCACAATCAGAGTATTTCAAGTGGTAAAGTCATTGACTTTGGCTTCTGACAAACAACGGCGAAAATTGGTGTTTTGTAATAAAACCACGACACTACGACTTTGTTGCTTTAAAGTTCTTGTAAAAGCTAGTAACTTCAAGAAGTCAACCCTGTCGCAAGGTAATCCCAATATGCTCTTCAGGAGTAAAACAAATGATGTCCCTGACGTTTCCATGTTTTTGTTGATAACCAAAATGATATAACATGCAGTAAAAGGCTTAATTCGATTTCCGTTTTTAGCCAGGTAAACATCGCGAAATGCAGCTTTAAATAATGAATGCAAATAAAGTCTTAGTAAGAGACTGTAAATTTGAAAGTCGAACGAGTCTCCGATTGGGATAATATTGCACATTGTGGCGCAGTGTAACTTTATGTTTAAATGGAACATCCCAAACACACTATTTCCGTCAACTCAAAAATACCCGAGAAGTTCCGGATAGAAGTGGAGTTCATAACGCCCAAAACACTTGTCAGCAAGAATTGTTTGTTCGCTATACATCGGCATACTAAGGTATCAAAACGCTTGTCAGTAAGAATTGGTTGTCGCTATACAACAGCATACTAAGGTATCAAAAGTTATTTAGAAATGACATTATGACTCAGGCGAAAATAAATGTTATGTTCCTACCGGTGTAGTTGGAATGTTGACGACTAAAGAACTGGTTTTCACAGCGTCCACAATTGAGTCAAAGGCGACACTAAGAAGGACTTCAGTGACTGGTTTGGCAACACTTCCTATGATGGGCGCTTTGTCCAGCAGGGCAGCTTCAACACAGACGCCTGCTGTTGTCTTGAAAACCTAAGCCAAAATGAAGGCAGTAACGACACATTTTATGGATTTTAACCGGAAATATGACTTAAGCCTAGGCCTACTTCATACATGTTGGCCTGTAGAACGACACATGTGCTGGTTTATCAGTTAAACACATGACTGCAACGGGATTCGTCACTTGATACCATATCGTTCATAGTATAACTTCTGACTAACGTACTAGCACTTGCCTCACATTTGTAGAACAGAATCCTATTTCATTGAAATGTCGAAACATACATCGAGTCTAAACACTGGCTTGCGACCAGTCGATACAAGTTTTGGCCGATTTCGAATCGTTTTGAAGCTGACACTATCCCCAGTGCAACAATTAGCCACATAGAATGCACGTGTACATGTACATGTTATGCGTGAAACTAGAACGTTTCATCTTCAAATGCGAGGCGTATAATCTCACTAACTTTCAGTCTGCGCCCAGAAATGTACTGGCTCCTAATCTGGGTGTATTAAACACTTGAGCAAAATAACCTTTCATAGAATCATTTCAGTTAAAATATTGACTGCAGGCGCTAAGTCCTAAATACGACCAAGCATGACGCACATCAATGTAGACTAAGGCACACCCTGATCAAGCCTGTACCAAGAAAGACTTTTCACAAATGACACTTAATTCGTTAAATTATTAAGTTACGTTCCTATATGGATTTTTCGAGTGTAAACAGACACCTAGCTTTAGAGACAGCTGTAATCTTTACATCCCTCCAACTAGACCAACTTTTTCCGACAAGGAAATTTAAGACGACGCCATTACAGATAGTGGTCAAACGGAAACGTACAGGTGGTTGTGGGATGGGGGGGTCATCCGTCCCATGAAGCTACACCGAGAGACGACAGCACCGACTAGGAGCTGCCCATGGGCGAACCCAGCTTAAAAACTGGGGGCTCAAATTTTTGAGAATGTGGACATTTTACTAAGATTCAGGGCGTACGTTCAGAACAATGATATGTGCATTCGCCGAATTTTGGTGGTTCCTGCCTTTTTGGTGGACTTTTGTCTCGTTTTTACTACTTTTTGTTCTCTGAGGCGGGAGGGGGCTCGAACGAGCCACCTAGCCCCCCCCCCTGGGTGCGCACATGCTGTCTAATATTGATGTAGCCACTGATATAATCGTTAAGCTAACAGAGTATAACCTATGTACTTATACGAACCTCTATTTGAGCCACTCGTAAACTAGACAGACCAGAGTTTTCAATAATGGCTGCTCGTACTTGTTGTTTAAATTGCACAGGTGAACTCAAGAACGAGGCAAATGCAATGTCTGTAATAAAAAAAGAACATCTTAAACGCATTTTTTCACATTTTAGAAATGTATTTATTATTCATCATTACGAGCTTGTCTTGCGTCAGACTCCATTTCCATTTCTATTAATCGTCGGAAGTCATTTTTTCACCACAACAACGAGATTCCTATTATCATGACGCCTGCCCTGTAGGAAGCGACACCAGAAATTCACATCCTCGATTGGCGGTGAATTCAGTGTCAAGATGCAATGCCAGCGTATTTCATTACTTTTTGCACGCACTTTCATGCATGCGTCATGTAAATCACGGCCCTTCATGCAAGTTAAGCACCAAATGGTTCCATCAAATACTTTATCCCAACCAGTCTTCTGAACACAAGTAAATAAATACTGAATATAGAACTCTTGCGACTATCGGGTCTCTTATCGCAGCCGCACACGATACAGCATCGATCAAACACGGCGGCGCGGTAGTGTAGCAGTTGTCGCATTGTGTGCAGGTGCTAAATTGGTGGGGGCATTGAATGCGTATTTCTGCAGCAATAACCTGTCTCTACAACAGATTTGCATCGTGTTACTTGGCTAGCGCATCCAAAGTCGCACCGTGTACGAAGGGTGTGCGTTTATTTGCTCGTGTTTCGCAGCTAGTTTTGGGGGTATAAATAGTCATGTGACAGGTCACCTGATCACATGTAGCTACTTCGGTGCAGCGCGTACGCGGGCAAGTTTTATCGTGAAACCACGGCTACGCATAAATTGTGGACGCAGAAGTTCTCGGGGCGGGTGCGACATGTGGCTTAGGGAATAATGCTACTAATAATAGGGTAAACAGTGAAAGTGGACTGAAAAAAGATTCTAATGCAAAAAAGCTACAGAACTCGTGGAACACAGACGGGCTGTCCCACAAATGTTCGGAGCCTGTTGTGCGTCTCATCCGTGTACAAACCACCAAGCACACAAGGCATGACTCTGGATAAGTATATAGATACATTAAATAGTTCATAATAAATTTTACTGTAGGGACATTACTTTTAACCATTGAATGAACTGATCTCGAAATTGTCATAAAACTGCTTTTCACACTGTACCTGGCAACACAAACCACACGCGCCGGGAATTGTTCACAAAACATGAAGAGATGTCGAACACTTCGATAGGTGGTTGCTCCTCAGAATATTCAAAGAAGTTAAACACCATATGCATCGTGTCGTCTGGATCCTGCAGGTAAATGAAATTAACATGGGCACTAATACCAAAATTTCATACAGACGTTTTACGATTTCAGACAGCAAAACAAAACAAAAGTACAACAATATATTCAAGATTTTCTGGAATACACCTCCAATGGCTGATAAGACACAAACGCAACCAGTGACTGTACAATCAGTGAGATCATGTATGTGACTGAAGCCGAAGCCATGCAGGGGAATGGTTGCACATGCACGTGTTCCATATATGACATGACAAATGAAAGTCTGAATCGTCCACAATAAAGACATTTCACCAGGTGGTGGCTATTTTATTTACTTTTTATTCATGTTAATAAAAGGACGAAACTTCTCTGTTGTCTGAAGCTCCACGCCGTAACTACATGTTTAGTGAACACCATGGAAATGACAAAGAATTTAATAACGGCTTTGGCAATACTCAGTAGTCTATAAATCGTCCAACGGTCACAGTGAGCTATGCAGAAAGCTACATAGCAGAGTAATGCACGTTAATCGGAGAACTTTCTGTGAACTCCGTGTACTCACGTCCTCATTAGGGGACCTGATTTCAACTCGAACTGGGAATCCGAAGTCATACGCGTTTCCAACACTGTCATACCAAGGTTCCTTTATAGAAACAAAAAAAAAAACTGTTGCAGAATAGTTTGGCAGTGCAATTGCTGCATTCATAAAAAATCTTGTCAATGAGTGTTTTTCCAGAAATCCCTTACTGTTTAAATACATTCGTGCTTTTTAGTTTCAATAACAGTACTCAAATCACTGAGGTTTGTTTCATTTTAAGCGACTTTTAAGTTAACTTACCTATATCCTACGCTTCAAATAACTATTTCTGAGAAATAATTTAAACTCATTTTAGCCAAGGAATAAACTATGGGAGAACATACCCATCATTGTTAATTAATTAGAAAATTTTGAACTTCTAAGCATTGGTGGACCAATAATTTCTTGACGAAACTTTTACTTAGCAAGTGGGAAGTGGTAGCCTACGACCAAAAATCTGAATTTTAAAGTCGTAAGTACACTTTTTATAAAACAGGCTACTTGTTGATGTTATAAATGCCAAAACTGAAATGTCAGCTGTGAGATTAGATCGTGATTTATACACTGATAGGACAGTCCGTGAGTTGGCAAGGGACAAAGAAAGTTATCGTATTAATTTGTTTGAGATTGTCAGGCCTATAGGTAATTATTCTACAAATGGAAAAATTAAATTAGAAAACACCATGTTTATGAAAATCAATCCTGGTACTTATTAACAAGTGAGTGAGGTGGCAAAACTAACAAGTAAAAAAAATAAATAAAAGGTCTATTTAACGCTGTTCAAATAATACGATAATAAACTCAGTCGTCGTAATAAAGCTCATGGGTGTTATTTTTGTCTTAACAAACTGAATTATTCTTTTTTCAGCTTTGACTCGCTTAAGCAGCGTGCAGTATGATTTAAAAACTTTACCGTTGCGAAGTGATACTGCCAGTAGCTTATCCGATTCGGTTGATCGATCGGCCAATTCTTTTTGGTAGCAACGAAAACGTCTGTCTGAATATCGCGAACTGTTCTCTGGAAGTAGAAATCTAATATTACATTTCCAAGCCTTTCTATGTCACAAACACGAACTGCACAGCACACTGAATGAAAAATCCAATTTATGTATGGAGAATATGTTTTGGCGTTGCCGTTAGCATTTACGTCAGTTAAGTGCACTTGAGTGACAAAATCCGAGTTCAACAAACACGCGGTTGAAGTTTCTTCAACTTAGAACACAATAAGACGGAGAAGTGAAAATTTACCTGGGCATTTTTTTTACAAAACGAACAGGAAGAAAAATTTGCTCGATTATTCAAATACGTTATACCATAAAGCTGTCATAAAAATGCGCGATAAAATTTTGACCATTGTCAGCAATACAGTGAGCTCTTGAAAAACGCATTGCAATTTTGGCAAATATTCTTTCAAATGTAAGTAACCTTTACAGTACTCAGTGCACATTCAAACCACGTCTAAGAGAGCCTAAAATCTTATTTTTCTAAAACAAGACCCCAATTCCTCATTTCTACGGCCGATATCCCGTTTGTTTGAAAGTGAAATAACAATATTTGAAAGAACATTTCGTCTGGCAAGATCATAAAGTAGTATATAGATTCTGTGCCATTATCTACATGTACTCACTCGCTGAAAAAAAATGATGTTCAATTATCATGTTTGACAGGGTAAAATGAGCCATACTGTCGAGCTTTCAATTGCACAAAGTGTTGCCAGTAGGGTCATTCCCGGATTACGCAGATCTACTAGAGTCTCGCCGTATTTATCCACAGTGCCGTAAACTTCCGTCAGGCACATTTGCTACCTCGTTTTCATGCCATTGGAATTGGCATGTTGCAATTTGTTGTAGTCTGATACTTTACAAGTGTTTCTCGGCTGATTGTACTCTTTTCGTCCTTCCAATGCTAACGGGGTATTACTGCTGTGCTGTGGGCTGCAACTCCGACATGAAATTTGATAACTGGACAAATACTCGTAGATGCGAAATGTGTAATTCTTCGCCTTCCCGACATCAACGCAGAGATACGAATATACCTGATTTCCAAAACAATGGCATGGGTTTTCTTCTGCTAGTGTGAAGACTTGTAACAAAGGAGAACGAGAATAACCGGTAAAAGAGGACAACAGCTGATCATTGGTTAAACAGATCTGATGTGCTCTTCCTTTGTACAAGACAATCAATTGAGGAAAACAGAAACAGATAAGTTTGTGCCCACTAGGAACAGGCGGTAGCCCGTGGACTAGGTTCGCGTTAATATACATGATTTTGTGCCAAAACCAGAAGCTGACGTAGGATACTGCAATAACGTGCAACATTGTCTTGGAATGTGAGCTTGCCTGTTGTCTCCAGAATAACATCCCATATCTAACGTCATCATGAGCTCCTACCATACAGTTACGCCATCCACAATGGAAAGTGAAGCTAGCACCATGACCACGCAATGAACAGAAATCTCACCATCATGCGTGCCGTAGATCATTGTAACAAAGAGTTTCATTTAGAATTCAAGCCAAATCAATAGATCTTTGTCGTCCAACTCAAGGATGCTAACAGTATCACTACATGAAGGCCGCCTACCAGGATGGTAATGCCTATTACTATCTCAACTTAGGAATCTATATTGCCTGTATGGTTTTAAAGGAAAAAAAGTACGCTCACTAAGCAAAAATCAGAAAGTTAAAAGTCTAACTTCAGCAACAAGAAATCTCTTCTAGCAGCGCAGAGGCCATGACTGTAGAGGATGGTTTACCGACCGGTTCGCATTTTGTAGACAAACGAAAGATTCGCGAGTTGCTTCTCTTGGAGCGGATGACGATAGGCCTACTTGTGTCATCTCTCGTTCAATGTTTTTCGTCTACTGAAAGCACTCCCCTGACGTACTCATCTGTCTGTGGAAATCGAAATCAAGTAGTTTCTAGGACGACTTTATTTATATACCATTGCCTCAACAATCGAAAGAAAACAAGGATAGACCATTCTTGACGCAACTGCGAAAAACACTCTTCATACAGCAGACTACTACACTGCATCTGAATAAGAGTGTAACAAAGTCTTCAACGCCTGCACGCTGACGACCTTCTAGTAGCAAAGACGCCCAAACAAGGTGAGAGAGACGAAACATTAAAATTCGTCTGGCAAGCAGGTGCAACAACCGAACCTGCAATCCAGACTAACTTTATATATTGAGACCACTTGCAAATGTCACGATAAATTTGACCGAATTCACTACCCTACTCAGTTCAGAAGTGATTTCTGTGATTGAGAAGGACGGCCAGCTTGTCATTGATTCAAACCAGGCTTAATGAGTTACAAAATTAACAATAGGGCCGCCCCGGATTACCCGGCGATAAAACTCTCCTTTGTCCCGGAAATTAGAAATCATGGAGATTTTCGTGTCGGGGAGGTGAAAAACTTCACATCACACATCCACGGGTATTTTTCCAGTTTATCAAACTTTCTCACGTCGGATTTGTAACCCACAGCACAGCAGTAATACTTGGCACTGGAAGGACAAATAAACTGATGCAACCGAGAAAAAACTTGTAAAGAATCAGACAACAACAAATCACATGTGAAATTCCAATGGCACGAAAACGAGGCAGAAAATAATAATGTTTAAGGCATTGTGGGTAAATACAGCGAAATTGGGGTGTCGCTGTGTAATCCGGAAGGGGCCAATTGTTACGGCGAGTTCCAGCCGTGAAATTGCACGACCGCTGGGGAAATTCCAAGGTAAGTAACCTGGCGTTGCTGAAGTGAGCAAGTAGGCCTGTGAAGAAAGTTGTTTAATATACCCGGAACGCGGTTTTTCGGCTTTTGCTGGAGTCACCCATTTGTTCGGTCGATTTCCAGACCAAATGATGCACATGACTCACCTCAGTACTGACAAAAAAGGAGCCCGTTCACATTACAAAACATCCGCGACCTTATTCCATTTTTATTCCAATTACCGTTCCTTTCGTGCCCTTAACCTTACGAAAACGTGGCACCTGCCACCATCGCTATATTCGTTTTAGCCTAGATTGCATAAATAAATGCCCTCTGCCTGATGTCCAGCGATGGAATTTTGAGCATCGTCATCTAGGAACATGCAAAGCTTCTCCTTGATCACTTGGAGCCCTCACTGTTCTAACACGCCACCCATCTTACAAATCCTGCTCATGGCTGCCACCGCGACTATAAATCCATTAAATGACCGTATGGGATAAGAGAGGTTCCTACAGATAACTACGCAGTATATGGCATTCTATTCAGGCATCACGGATCTTATTCATTGAACTCAGCAGTCAAGTGAATTGCTCATCTGTACAAAAATATGAAATAAACCAACAATTTCATATAAAAATCAATGGCACTAGTTGACTATGATGCGCGCTAAGTATTATCCATTGAATTGGTGGACAGTTTTCTTCTATATTCACATAAATGTGTATAACAAGCGTCAGCTTCTATGAATTACTTCACGCAAAATCTAGAGCAATGCTGTGCACACATGTATTCACTAAATTCATACAAGATGATTTTCAATCAACACTACGGCTTTTTGGGTCCCAAGTGTCGAAATAAAGGCTATGTTTCATTTCATGTAAACGCAATTTTGATTAATGGTTGTGAAGGGTAAAACTTAATTTATGTGTACTACATTTAGCTTTCGAAAAATCGAATTACCTGCCCCTGGTAAGTCCATCCGTCCTCAGTGTTGTCCAAATCGAAATATTCTTCGGGCGTACGCATCCTCGTATATCCACCCGGCGAGGATTTTGATGTAATCATCCAGGGATCAATTGTTGAAACCGTGCAATTTTTGCGGACTTTGTCGATGATGTAGTTGATACCTAAGTATTAGAAATACAAAATTGTGCACATGGACGCATATATACAAAAAGAAAAAAAGAGTTATTAGATGAAAAATACAGTGTAGTGTGGGTATATTTACAGAACAACGTTGGATTCGAACACGGGCCTCAACAGTTGCGAGTCGCCGACTTTACCACTACACCGTTCAGCGGCTGACGTCATCACGCGTGAAAATAGAATACTTAAATGAGCACGCGCAACAATCGCATGTTCAGCAAAGGGCATTGCACCGACAATTATATGCTATGAAAAATAAGACGCATAATTTCCATAAAAACGATATTTTAATTCAGTGAAATTTTTATCTCGTGTTCTCTCACTTGTAAATCACTGATCTCCAATTTGAATGCAGGTGTCGTGTGGTCGGGATCCTTTGACTTGAGCATTATAGTCATGGTAACCTATTTTAGCAGACGATATGTTCGTGGTCGAAGCTTAGCGTGACAAAATGTGTAGTAAGCTATAACAGTTGCTAAACCTTAATTTATAGATTCACTTTATTTCTATTTTGTTTTATTTTTCAATTGATTTTGAGTAAAAGCATTATTTTACAAAAATATCTCGGCTTTTCTTAAAAGGTCACGAACTCCGAACCCGGGCCTCTGACATAGAAAGTAGTTACAAAGCCGAGGCGAGTCGAGAAAGGTAGATCGATTCATTGCAATGTTTCTCGTTCAGTATGTGGTATAAATAGATTATTACATGTTCTCAGTCGTTATCCCCATTATCTAGAGCCCGATTGGATTTTGGAGAATTATCGCCCGAGGGGCCATGTAATAATTTATATATATCTTTACTAAATGCCGAACTATAGGGACACAATGAACTGTAAGGCAGACACAATCTCTGAAATCAAACGTGTTATCTCCCCGACATGTATTCATGTCAGCCTATTTATCTGTCTGTCAGTTTGCCTGTTCGCCAACTTGTAACACCAACTCTTCTTGACCCCCTCCTTCCATCCCCTTCTCCCTTACATTGGCTCTTGCCGTCACTGCTCCACTCCCAATATCTCCTCGTCTAACCCCTCACCCCACCATTTTCCTCTCTCAACCGCCCCCTCATTCTCTATTTTCCTCTCACACGGTACGCACCTGTATTAAAGTCGTCAACATATCTCATGGGCCTGTCACCATACGGAGAGTTGTCGTAAATTGATGCCCGATAGTCATAGCTCACAATTTTGGCAACTGAATCATAATATTCCTAAAAAGAAATTTACAAATTTTTACTTTTTTAACGGTTAGATTGGGAGATTCAAATTTTAACACAAGAATTGAAAGATTTGTAACGTTCTAGCTTCCGTCGATGTTTGAAAGAAAATTCAAGACATCAATGAAATGATTAACGGCTTGACCTCTTTACTAAGTACGCCAGGTCAACAAAATACTCTTCTATTGTTACCGTCTTTGTTGAAAGCTGAACATTTACAGAAAGTGAAGTTGGTTTGGAGAAACTCAAAACCTTCTGGATGCATTTGGAAGAATAGTCCAAGAGATGTTGAAAATGGGACACGAAGAATGTTGACGTATATAAAGTATCACATTACCACGCCTTTAGGCCCATGGGCCTATATCCGAAATAATGCGTTTTTGGCTGCCATTTTACGCAAGTGGATCTCACATTGGCGCATTCGCCAAAGTTTAGCATATAATCCCAGGAAATAACCCCTACATAGGCCCTGCATTAATATGCATATAGACGCTCCTGTTTTCTTTTCAAAAATTGATTTGCTTTTCATGAACAACATTTTATTGAAAATACAACTGATAAACAGCGTTTTATAGCACAAGTATCTTAAAACACGCCTTGTAATTGTTTATATCAAAAATTTCTTAATGGCTGGAACAAATCGGTGTCCAACAGGCGCGGCAATACACTATACAACCTGCAAGCGGTGCAGTTGGCCGACTTTCTATTTATAAGTAAATAGACCCTGTAATGGTCGCATGCGATCCTTTGGGGGAGCTTAGCGTTCTATGAGTGCCTGCAATTTTCAGAAACTTTTCAGACTGATTACAATACCCGCAAATAGGACGTAAACGCTTTATCTGTGTTGACCTCTTCTACTGTAAAACTGAAATATCGTCCAATTGGCGGTAATTTCTGCAATGATTTTTTGGCTTGGCACGCCACAACAGGTGGTGTCTGTAAAGAGAATGAGCGGGTCTGAAAGTTCGCACTACGTGATTGGAACATTTTCACCATCGTCTCATCGCTATCTTCTCATACTCTTTTTAGCTACAAAAGCGTCCAACTAATGAACAATCACGACGAACGACGTCGAGGAAAGAAATGACAACAACAAAACAAAACAACAACAACAAAAGAAAACAACAACAACAAAAGAAAAACAACAGCAACACCACATTTACTAAAAAATAACTTTTACTTTAATTCAGTCATCAACAGAGAGGTTGGTGAGAAGAGATATGAGAAATTTGATAAAACTCACGTTTTAGAGATATGGTAGATGTGTACACAGAGACTGAAACTAACCTCTAAGAAAGATGTCAAAGAACTGACTGCGTCACTGGTGTACACATCTGTGTTTGGCAAAGAACGTGCTCGTGAAAGCCTGCCGTATGTAGGTGAACTTTCAACTTACTAAAAACCGATCTTCTTGACCATCGATATTGTCATAAAAGAATGTGATTTCATAATGATGCTCAAACTCTTGCTTGTCCGTGCCGTCTTGAATAGTGCCTTTTACTTCAATCCTCACAGGAGTTATATTCGAGCCGTAACCAGTCTGCCAGGCGTCTTGATCTGAAAGGTGAAACCACGAACCATTTTAAATCGGACAATGAAAGTGTGTCTCACCCAAACGAAACAGGGTGCGGGAGATGGATCGACGTTTGTTTTTACAAAATTATGTTTGTTCACATGTACTCGAGCATTAGGCATGATTATTAGAACAAAACACAATAAGTTTAAACTTACTTGCAAAATAGTATACGACATTCATGGTAGATTGTCTGCCATTTTCTTCGATGTAGACGCAACTGTCGTAGACATCCACCAAAATTCCGCGATGTCTTTCCACAGCCGGCCGTTTGGTGACTTTGTACTTGTCACCAAACCGTATTGATTTGGAAAACGACATAAAATTCCCATTGGCGTCAGCGAAAAGAAATCCGTGAGGATCTGACTTGACGTCACTTGCCACACATTTTTCTATAAAAGACATGGAGTTTTACTAAGTAATTCCGTATAAACGTATTGTACATGTATGCACGAGTACAATACAGATATAGTCTTCTGCATTTCACAAAGAAATTTTGAGATTGATTTGTGTTTTACTTTACGCAGTGGTTTGTATTTCAACGAGTTCTTCGCACAAGTTATTATCGAGATGTTCACACACAGAGGGGCGAGAAGGAATTTGCTCGAGAAGCTCTGTAATAACGATTTTTGAAAATTGTTAAAAGTTGTAATTCATGCTTTTGCTTGGTATTCAGACAAAAAAGATGAAAGGATTTAAAAATCCGTTTAATAGTTAACGTGAAACCTAAAGTAGTGACAATGAAACACGTATGACACATCTTCAATAAAGCGCTAATATTACGTGTAATTAACTCAGAATGAAGGAATCAATGTAGGTTGGGCCAGAAACCAAGATGGTTCAAAATCCAATCTAGTCTCCAGCGTTTTGTCGGACAAATGAACTTTTGCTAAGTGAGAAAACTATAGTGCGTCAAAAACCAGAAGCCTTGTATAGTTGTTGCATAAGCAGTGTGCAACAAAAAGATAGAACAAAAACAATGGTAGTTTGTAATACGAACAAACAAAGTTTCGGTAAATTCCATATATCACTTTCTGAAACACTCGTTCTTATTATTTTCAAATTTGTGATGCCAAAACTTAACATTCTAAGTATGTGAAATACTGTTGTAGCCAAATTTTATTTGGTTCGTATTTATACATACTTTCACCAATGAGCGAAGTGTAAACTTGTTGCGTGGCGTTATCAAAAATAACGCTGTATTTGTCAAAACCTTCGGAGATTTCTAAAGCGTAACGACTCGAAACAGCGTCATACAACTCCAAGATGTACATCGTTTTGTTTTGACTGAGAATGTTCATCTCAACAGATGCAGAAATCTGGTCCGGAAATTGAAGAAGCGTTGGATCTGAAAATAAAAAACAGAAGACTCATTAAAGTAAAAGAACGTTTTTGCGTTTTTTCATTTTAAAACCAATTGAGCAACTTTTGGTTTCGTTTACTTTTGCGGTGAAAACCTTCAACTGAATTCCTGACGCCAAGGAGAGCCCATTACTAGACACAAACGACAGTGTCACTTTCTTGGCTATGGATCTTTGTTCCAAAACTTGTGAATAAAGTAGGATTTTGATATTTTTCTGCCACTGAAGAAATGCGATACAACATGTCCTTTACTCTATAGTCAAGGGAGTTTCAGTTTTTGCTATGTTTTTACACGATACTGGCTACATTTCTGAAAATTTTGACATACTGATTAACTGGATTGCTTGAGGCCTATTGTTATTGGTCAACATCGAACACATTACTGGTCTGTAGAAACCATTTCGCTTCATGGAACTTTTTCTTCGTGGTCGTTCGAGGGATTCTTCTAATATTTGGAACGTAGAAGGAGCTGCATGGAATTTACACCATCTGTTAATTCGTCGCCGTTCTCATTCATTCAAGATTTTTGACGACTGTTCTTTCATTGATTGATTTCGGCCCTTTTTTCTTGCCATGGTTGTTAAGCATTAGCTGTGCAGTTCTCTGAAGGTTTCTTCTGGAATCCAGTGTGTCCATGTGGATAGCTCTCGCCAACGATTGTGACGTCCGTTTTTTTCTACGACTTACTGTTCTCGGGTAATTCAAAATTTTCTGGTGAATGCTCTTTCATTGATTGATTTGTCGTTCTGCCAGTCTCCAGTGTCCCTTGACAATTTTTTAAGAAATTTGGTATGTAGATAAAACTCACAAGGCGCTATCTGCGTAGTGTGCCAGATTCTCACTACAATTTACCGTTCGCGAGTTATCCGAGATTACTGATCTGATGACTGTTCTTTTTTACCCGTTCCTCACTCCTCCTTTACACACGCTACTAGAGGTCGCCTTTTTCGACCGATCGACATGAAATTTAAACATTTGCCAGGTGCGGATTCAGGATTCTGTGTTGGGGGGGGGGGGCAAGGGCAG